>CM038110.1:12246597-12278695 GCA_001642375.2 Mentha longifolia
CATCAGCATCAAGAAATTGATTAAAATTGATATATGCAAAGACAGTTGTAAATTGGTATGACATCTGAACCTCCTAGGAACATCCCATTGAATTTCTTAAATATCTGAAGAAAATGAAGAGATAGTGATATGAATTGTCCAAAAAAATTGCACCCTTTTAAAAACTGGTACTTCGAACTAAACCACTCTAATATTTTTCAAAGGACCACAAAAATAAATAGATTTAGGGACAATGTGTTTTAGCTTTTAGCTGGCAATAGAAAACGAAATTACTTCACTTCAATGATAGTTTTCATTTTGGTTCTCATAAAAAAAAAAAGTATTATAGTTTTCATTTTGAAATGCTATGTCCTTTTTTGGCTCTTTTTTTTTTTTTTTTTTTTTTTTTTCTTTCTACAGCAAAGCAGTTAGAGATAACTCAGATTCTAGTTCCTTTTGTTTTTTTCCCCTACTCATAAATTCATAATAGTCATATTCCCGTTCCATCAATATTTTCTTAAAGGTCGAGTCATTGCTTCAATAAATACGTAATTAAACACATATACCTCTTAAAACATGCAGTACATAAATTGAAAAAAAATAAAATAATAAATAAATAGTGAAGTACATTAACGTTAAACTTTCAAGTTTTTCTACAATTTGTATCACCGAGCATTATTCAAGTGACTAGTGCTAATTACGAGGCAAGGGGAAGGACGATTAGGGTTGTAAACGAACATAGCTTTTGGCTTGCATAATGTTCGTTGGGCACCTAATTTGTTAACAAACAAGTTGAGCTCGATAATATTATTGATCCGAAGTCGGGTCTTGTGATAGGTTAACTTAGGAGATGTTTGGCTAAGCTTATAAGCTTCTCAAAACAATTTATAAGTAGCTAATAAGTTGTTTAACAGCTTATAAGCTCTTGTAATGTGTTTGACAAAATAAGTTCATAAGCTTTTTGAAAACAACTTATAAGATGTTGGTGCTTATAAGCTATTTCAAATAAGCTTAACCAAACACTCCCGTACAAGCTTTTTTGAAAGCTCATAAGCTCTCCAAAGTGTTTGGTAACAATTTATATGCTCCAAAAGTTTATAAGTTTTCCAAAAAATAAACTCCTTCACCCCAACTTATTTTTTCAAATTTACCTTTTCACTATATAAAACGCTATTTTACTTATTTCTAGTATATACCACTTCCATTTAGATTTTACAAAATTAAGAATTTCATTTTTTTTTCATTTTTTGATTTTTTTTTTTCAGATTTTAATTATTATTTTTTTTATTCTCTTTGAAATTATAATATCTTTTATCAAACAACTTGACAACTTATAGGTTCTTTTTTTTTGAGAAACTTATAGGTTCTTACATCATGAGTATATCATAATTATGAACTCTTGAAACATCTTATACACGGTTGTCGTTGCTTGAATTTTCACTCTTCTGCTTTTGTTCGCTATTCTTGTTGTTGTTATACCACTACTTTGTCCCTCTTCTTAGATTTAGATTTATGAACTTCTCATAATGTCTAATATCTAAACCTAATTTAGTGGCCACCATCAAATTGAAAGGTTCCACCTATATTTGATGCAGTCTTATGCCCTTTTTTTTTTTTTTTTTTAATTTTAATTTTTGGGATCTCAGGAAAAACGAGATCATGTTCTCTCTGAACCTCTTTCTGAAAAAGATGGCAAGTATGAAGAGTGTTGATTGTTCTTTTCTGAAAAAAATGCCAAGTATGAAGCTTGAGTGTTGATGATTGTTCTATCATGACTTGACTTCTCAATAGCATGGACTAATCCGTTAGCAAAACATTACGATTCTGCTGATGAGATTTTTGTCACGAAACACGGTGGGAGGAATTCGCGATTGCCAAGTTCTTATCCTGTCTAGATGCAACTTTAAGGCTAGTTAGTGACACCATTCCCGCGTTATCGAGTGCTCTATAACGCGTTCTTCGTCTCTCCACATGCCATCCCGAAGCTGGCTATTCCGTCACCGCTGCCATCTATGCTCGTGGTTGTGGCCTTGAACCTAATAAAGATGCACGAGTTGCGATCATTGTGGCCGTTCCAACCACTTTTCTTAGAAAAAACATGAGTTCAGCAATAATTCACGCACTCCTACCTTAGTAGACAGATACCAAATTCAGTAGTAAAAAAAATAACCATATTTATATATATAACAATGTGAATAGCCTCATCCCTCTTATTTACAGAAAGCTCAAAGCATGAGCTATAAATATCAATATAATTCAAACTCACACTAGTTGCAGTCTTTCCTTTCGACGAAAAGAATCTACTAAACCCGCGGGTTTGTTTCTCCGGTGTAGGCGTAGAAGAAGCAGATGAGGAGCTCGATTTAGTAGGGCGGTGCCTTGGATGGTTTGTCGAGCTGGTGATCTCTGCGGGTTGTTTGCTTCAGAATCAGATGGACTGAATTGAGTGTCGAAATGTCTGAGGGAGATTCTGATCCTGCTCTGCTCAGATAGAACGATTGTGTAGTATATCCATTCCATATATCCTCGGTTCTTCTTCGATCGAGGCTTCCATCTTCGGACTCCTGCTCTTAATTGGAGAACTCAGAGAATCTGTTGGAGGATGCAAGGCTTTCAACTGCTTACCTAGAAGAAATATGGTCTCTTGACACTCCGCCAACTTTTCAGCCGCAGCAGCCAAGTCCTTTTCCTGATGAAGAAATATTTATAATATATAATTATCTAAGCAATTTAGTTTCTTAGATAATATAAATTGGTTACACAAGTTCTATGCATATTTACTACTACTGTGTAAAGCTTACTTGGGAACAAGACATTATAAATCTCACTTTCTTGATCTAGTACACAATTTATGGTCGACTAATGCAACTGCATGATTGGTTATTTGGTTAAAGCTTAACAAGTCTGAGAAGACATTAATCAGTCTACAGAAATGATAGATTTCATTCCAGTTATGTAACATTCGATTATGAGTTTGAATGCAATATATAGCTAACAACACCAAAGAGAAGCATACACCTATATTTCAGTATGAATGTAGCTTTTTAAAATACTAAATTATCAGAAGAAGAAGAAGCATCGTCTCAAATGCAAGGAAGACTGCAGCTTGAACTTCGTGCTTCCATTCAATTTCTTTAATCTGTTCTTTCAGTTGGATTTCAGCACCAAAAACTCTATTTAATCAGAAATCATGATAAACTTTGAAAAGATATATTGCCAGGTCCTGCCACTTAAATTATTTCTGCCAACTACCTCCAGGCTGTTGGAATTTCTATTCATTTTTTATATGCAATTTTACTTGCAGAAATCAACATAAATATATCCGATTATTGTACTTAGGATCTTGCAGATTAAGTTAAAGAATGTGACGTTTGTCATTAATAAAAGCAGCACTGTATGACATCTACAACACATCCTCTTACTATAACTCTTTTCTTGTGGATTATTGCAGAAAATTGTAGTAGGTGAGATTGGATTTCTCCCGACTCTTCTTACAATTTTCAGTCCCAATCACCTTTACCAACCTAGTGAATCGAATCAAGCTAGTCAGCTTGAAGAATGATAACAAGCCATGGAGACAGAATTGGAAGAATCTCTGGAGTTGAATCAAACATGGCAGCTAATATACTTTCCACTAGGAAAAGAGGTCATAGGTATTTACTGAATTTGCTTCCCTAAGGGCTAGGATTGGTCGATTATTTCCTAGGACTGGAGACTGCTTCTAGATACAGAACAAATTTAGATTTAAGGATATATGTCTTGGACCTCTTGACATATACAGATTTTTTGGGATGTAAGCACCTACTATCTCCATTATCCAGTGCTGAAGCAGAATAGCAGCCTTTAGCTACGACTTTTGTGAGCTCCAATGGGTTACATACTTGATTAAAGATTTTCCACATCCTCTAATCATCCCTATTGAATGTTATGGTGTAAAGTGTAAAGCTTATATGTTATCAAGTCTGCTAAGTGCTATCCTCTTAGAGATTTACAAAGTTATACTTTGGAAAAGATAGGTCGCAGTCTCGCAGAGATAATTAAAAACTTAAAAGACAGCCATATTAACGCCACCATTTTATCCACAGGGAACACAAACTACATGCAAACACACCATGTCCCGGCCAAGGTATTCACAGCAGCTCTATTATTGATTTTGAAAGCAGGTTCATATTAATTTAGTAGTAGCAAATGCCTACGGTAATGCTCAAGATAATTTTGTAGGGAATACCTGGTTAGGCTTGTCATCGTTATCAACATGATGAGTTTCAATCCTGACATAGAAATAACAAGGCAAGCCCAGTGACAGGTTAGAGACAACATAATACATAATTATATCAATGTATATTTAATCTGAGTGAGAAAATATAATAACCAATAAATATTTTTCAGTACTTAAAATAACTATGCATAAACAGATAAAGAAATAACAAGAACATAACTAAACAATGAACTAGTTTCTTTTTTCTTTTGCTAGAACAATGGCATAATATAACTATTAGGCGGCCAGTCACACAATTAAACAAAAGCAAAAGAAATGTAGAGTAAAGGCATATCCTAGATGCTTTTTCTGTAGACAATATTTTCAGGTATGCATATGTATGAACAGCTCGCCTCGCACAGTTTAATAAACTTTTTTAACACTGTAATAATGCACACATCCATATAAAACAAGACTAGAGCTGTTAGCTAAAAAATCTCAGAAATCAAAGAAGTGCAGGATCACTACCTTTGGAGCTGGTCTAGGAGATCATTGCATCTGTTAAGTGCATCTTGATGACGCCTTCTTTCCTCTTGCAGCTCAAGATCCAAATTTTCTATTTTCCCTTGAAGAAGATTAACTTCAGTTTGTAATTCCTCTGCCCTTGTTTCAAGTGATTTGTATGATTCTGCCATGCACTTGAGCTGTGTCTCAGCCAAGCTGTTGCATTTTTGCGCTGAAGTTAATTGTGACTTAACATCAGCAAGAAGCTGTTCTGTTTCCAGCAACTGAATCTTAGTGCTTTCATACTTCTCCGTGTACTTAGAAAGTTCAACTGCCATATTATCCTTATTCATTTTCAATTCTTCAAACTCCTCCAATGAGCATTTCCATGCGGTGGCCGTCGATTCAGAGGTTGGAACTAGATTCCCAGCACTTGGAGTATCAGGATCAGAGACAGAATCAGAAAGTGGGAACAGCCATTTTGATACATTTCCGCTGACGAGTCCAGTACACCCTTATTCTCGGGTAGTGCAATCTTGTCTATACAATCAGAACTACTGGTTTCCACTTCAGAACTCTTAAACACCAGTACATTGAAGTGAAGTTTACTTGCTTTCCTTAAAATTTGAGAGATCTCAAGAACAAAATCAAAAAGATTAATTCCACTCTTCACAGCTTCAATATATCTGGCAGAGAACTTGTTGAGGCTTCACTAAGTCCATCTCCATCAGGAGATGCACCCGGGATAACCTTGGCCTCTTTACCAAGAATTGTAACAAATTACAGATGTCAGAGATGGCTATTTCCAGTTCCTGATTGACTTGAGCATTGCCAGCGCTGTTAATATCCCCAGACAAAGCTATGCCATTCGTGTGTGTTGTCTTGGCAGCATCAACATCACTTACAGTCACAAAACCATGTTGTTGTGAAGCATCAATCATTCCTGCATGACATGTCTAGCATCCACTATAACCTTTTCATATCCGTCTCCTTAGACATTGACTCAATTACTCTAGATAGTTCTGATCTGAGCTTTGAGAAAGGATCTGCTGAATCTTCTCTCGAGGGCACTTGATATTCAGAAGGAAGTTGGTTTTTAGATGGGGAGTCTGTGCTTGTGTGGACTTCAACTGAAGCTACACGGCTCACAAGTTCAGGGCTTGTACTGCCTGCAATCACCAGATACATCTGGACTTGAAACAGTTTCAGATCCATGCGATTGATATGCTAATTTCTCCATCTCCAGAAAGTCATCCATAAGGTGAGGTGACTGGCGTCTTCAGATTTACGAGGGGTGTCTGCATTCTTGTCCTTCTGGATGTAGGAAGATCAGACATTGATAATGTAGCACATGAACCAGCACAACTTACATTATCATCAATTCCACATTCAGACACTGAGGTGAAACTTGGTGGCTTGCTAGCCTTTGACTAGAGAAACCTTCAATGCAGACTGGAATATTGTTTACTGGACTTCTCCATTCACCATTAGCATGTGACTGTGATTCTAAACTTTGAAGCTTGCTTGCTGTCTGTGCATATAGACTTCTACAACTTTGCAATTCACCATTACGCTTTGCTAATGCTTCTTTCAACATCCTTGTTTCTTCATCCATTGTCATTAGACGATCCGTTAGTAACTCATTCTCCTTCAGTAAATTGTCAAGTGAAAAGTGTGCAGTGGGGATCTCGTTGTAGATATCCGTACATGAGATTCTCCATAATCTCGACCCATATTTTCAACTTCAAGTTTCATTTGTGCCAGTGCAGCTGGACCAGCAATTTCTTGCGTACAAGCCCTCGCAACCTTTGACACTCTGCTCAAGCTTGGCAATTTTCTTACTCCGTCAAGATGCTGCTTATTTGCAACTTCCTGCAGACCGCATAATCATGTTCTTTTCCTCCTTGCGGATTTCTGCTTCTTTTCTTAGCCATTTGGAGCTCGTACTTTAGTGAGCTCACATCCTTTTCACAGGACTCCAGGTTGTTCTTCAAACGTCTATCTCACTTGAGCTTGTGAATTTTCTTCATTGAGCTTGATCAACATGCTAGAGCGTTCCTGCAAAGATCTCGAGAGTGCAGCATTTTCAGATGCTGACCTCAGTAATTGCTGTTCAAATTTGCAATTTCTGTTCAAGCTCAAGCTTCATCTTATCAAGATTTTTTGTTTGCTAAGAATAACTTCTTGTAACTTTAGCTCATGGTCTTCCTTCAAATTTCGTATCTGCCTCATGCATTCCTTGAGAGCTCCATCCAATGGGATGCTCGATCTTCAGCAGTAAGCTTTAGCAGTGTGACAGATTCCACCTGATTTTTCAATGATGCAGCTTCAGCTTCAGCCTTTTCCCAACCTGTGCAGAACAAAGTGTTTGGCAATCAAGTCCTCTATATATCTTCAAGAACAAATTGACATAAATCAAAATAAGTTAAAACCTGAGACAGCTTCTTCAGCAACTTTAGCATGCTGTTTCACCAAGTTTTCTTTATTAACCATTTCTGATTGCGCTTCAGATAGCTTTTCGTTGAGTTCTTTAACTTCATCCTCTAGGCTCTGCACTTGATCTTCATAGGACTTCACTTGATCCTCGAGTCCATTGAGATGTGTGTATGATTCTATAGATATTTGAACATACTTGGCTTTTTATTGCTATTATCCACTTTTCCCTGCAACAGCAAAGGACAATGAATAAAAACAATATTATAGGACAAGGTAATCAATTTAGGCTATATTTCAACTAGAGACAAGGAAATTATATACAATATATAAACGGGATGACCATGGATAATCTTAGAGTGGTACACTTGCAATCAGTTTACAGAACTCAGAACTGTATATCAGGGAAGAAGATAACACAGATAATCTAAACACACCCTTTATCAGGAACTTCCAAAGAAGCATAAAATGGAAATGGCTCTATGTAGAGTAAATGTGACAAGGGGGACAGAAGAAATAGAGCTTGCAATATTTGGTGATTGGTGAGGTACCAGAGGTTTATAAAAGAGGAAAAACAAAGAGAATACTTGAACTTCGGCCCGATAACTGACAAAAGAAATATACACTAGATTGTTTGGTTACTTGAACAAATGGTAGAAATGATGTAGAATTTGACAAAAGAAAAAAAAAAAAAAGGAAGCAAAGGGTCTATCAAACTCAAAATGACAATAACATAAGTAATCCCTGTCTATTTGAGTTGAGCTTACATCTGTAGCAATGGTGGGAAGAGCTTAATGCCGAAACAATTGCTTTCCTCAGCTGCTAGCTTATCAGATGATTTTTTCTTCCAAGGCCAACTCCTTTTATCCATTGCAAGCTGTTAAAGGCAACAAAATAATGAAACATGATGTCAAGGAGTCATAGGCAAAAGTTAACATCATTGTATTGCAAATGCATAGATTTCTGCTACCTTCATGCGCACAGTTCATTGTCAATGTTAAATATACTAGTACTAGCTATGAATGAACATTATATTTAAGTCCTTTTACACAAGCATTAAAAATGTCGAATAAGATTTTCTGAACAGTGTTATTAACAAGTTTTATTCCAGAGGAAATTGGAAAGGGTTTTTAGAAAGCAACAACATACTTTCAGAGCCGATATATATATATGCACAGATAAATACTAGCTTCAAAATTCTGCAGCTTTGTTACATCAGAAATCAATGAAAGTACCAAGAAAACTTTTCATTAATTTTATTGTAGCTTTAGAAAATTGTATTGACCAACTGACACAGAATATCAAACTATGAGAAGTCATAACATGCCAGATATCAAGGGCATAGTTGGATTTCAGATATAGAGACACAAGATATTCCAATAAAATCTTCGATGCAGATTCTGCATTACAGATATGATAAAAATTTGAAGGCATGCAACAGTCTGGAAAATTATAAAAAAATAGGCCAACGAGACAAAGAAAATGATAGGTACCAATCAAAAATACACCATGAATATGACATCCATAATCTTTGAATAAATAAAAAAGATTAAAAAAAATCAAACAACCCATGAAAATCCTCTACAATTTGCAGAAAATATTTTCTGAGCCTGTACAATCCTTCATCATAAATTGCTACATATAATCATTTAAATTCAATTTCCTCAAAACAAATAGAAGAGATTCAGAACCGATATTACATTTGTCTTCCTAAAGAAAACACATACACACAGGGAGAGAGGAGAAAAGCAACGAACAGGCAAACGATTCAATCTGCTGCATCGGAAATGAGAATCCAAAGCAAACTCGCTAAATATTAGAAATGTGCCATAGAAACTCGCACCTCAACTCTTTGACTTTTGCGAATCCAGAGCAAAATACGAACACAGAAACTAAAAATAAATGCGAAGAATCACAGCTATATCTGAACAGAACGACGCTCCGAAAGACTTAAAGCAAGAGAGAAAAAAAGGCGATACTTCCAAAAAGCACACAGAATGAAAAAACAGGCAAGGCTGAAAGCAGAAATGAGAGAGAAAGAACTTCCGCAAAAGAACAAGCAGAGTAAGTAAAATTGCTCCACCGAGCACAGAATTCAAAGCACACGTAAGTATCGACGATGCAATTCACTCCAAAATAAAATCAAAAGTAACGGAAGATCAATCAAACTCACACACACACACACACCACGCACTACACGTGCCGCTGCTACAAAACTTCCACACTCACCAGCAGTAAAATGCAGCGAATCTGTGATCGGAATGGAGCGCACTACGATGCGAGATTGGGAATGCAATTGGCGAAGTTTGTCCAGCGCGTGATTTTTAGAGGAGATGAGACAAGTGGAGCTCCGCGGCGGGCGGTGGTAGTGCGGAGCGGTGGTAGTGGTGGTGGGGGTGTGTGTTGTTGTTTGGACTTGGAGCGTTAAATCGTTTCCTGTGGTAGTTGTTGCTTAAAAAGGGCAACTAAGTTCAAGCGCTCTAAAAACATTTCTCTTAGATTCTATCCTTTTTATCTCCTCCTTTTCTTTTCTCTTTTTTAAATATAATTAATTTAAAATACTACGGAGTTTTTTTTTTTCATTTATTTAGTTGATTTTTTACCGCACCATCAAATGTTAAGCATAAAATATTTTCTTATTATCAATGTAAAATTATTATAAAGGAATTCCGATGGTAAAAGTATTTCTAATTAATAAAGTGCTTGTATTATATCATAGGGTGGGGGAAGAAATCATGAAACCAAGAACAATCAATTAAAGAAAAAAGGTTTTATATGGGAAAGAGACGTTAATTATTATTTCCTCAATAAAGAAAAAAAAAATTGATTTGTCCTTTTCTCGGCGGAAGCAAGGAATATGGAGGATGGGCCTAAATACGATGTACAGCTTATTATCAAAAGTTGGTGCCGACTTGATTATTAATTAATCTCTTTAATTAATTGCGAAACTCACTCAATTGCCTTTTAAAATAAATTTGAGGAAACAAGCAATTATGCATAAAGCCTGTATTTTATTTTATTACAAAGTTTCAACCATGTTACAGTATCATTTTGCTTTAAATTTCACTTATTTTTCTTTTTTCAATTTCAAGATATTACTCCATTTATCTTTGATATATATATGAACAATAATTTTTAGATGTTTTTCATGAATGTGTTTTTCTCAAAATAAAAATCTACTTTCACTTTGTAAATTGGACTCATCCTCCACTTGCAATACTTCCGTCCCTGATACATGTGTAAAAATTAATTGCGGTAGCTTACTCAATTGCCTTGAAAAATAAAATTAAAGTAAACAAGCAATTATGCGTAAGAATAGAATTTTTTTATCCCAAATGTTTCAACCATAAATTCTTTTACTTCAGTTTCAAGATATTACGATTTCATTTAATTTTATAATTACTAATTATGACTTATAATGCTTTTATGAATTTAAAATTGCTGGTTAAAACAATTATTAAATTGTTAAATCGGAAATTAATTCTTAAGATTACAAGTTTTAATCACCTACGATCCAAATTATAAAAAAAATATTTTAACAATAAAAAGTAGTAATCGTAACGAGAAAGCAGTTCCAAACATAGGATACCATCTCACAAACATGTCCAATTTCTTTTCTTTTTTAAATGAAGTCGAAAATCACTAAAAATAAAAAAATCCCAAATATTTTTAATGGTGAGATGAAACTGAGTGGGAGGTGGAAATGACGAAACTACCCCTAGGAAACGAGAAATTGGGGATTGGGTGGCAGGAAAAAAAGGTGAGCTGTAATTGTTTTGAGAAATGGACCACCGTCACTTTAGTCTTTAATCTTTATACTACATGATAGTATGTGTCCAGCTCATAAAAATTTTGACGTGCGTCTCCACTTTAAGGAGCCTACGCCCCCGCTCCACTTGATTCCTTCTTAGAATAAGTATATAACTATTGTCTTTATTTCATTTTAGACTTTCAAACATTCGACAAAAATATATGGCATTGACGTACCGTTGGGTTTAGCCGATATTTGTGCATTGTACTATTTGTAAAACTTGACGATTTCTTTTAACATATTGCAGGAAATATGGAATTTTTGTTTTCTTGTATTTTTCTTGGTTGTTTATGGCACTTAATTCGAAGTTTGATTAGCACATATCTTACTAATCAAGATTTTATAAAAACAATTCAATTTAAACTAGTTGAGTTAGGTGAGTCTTTGAATTTTTAAATTTATATCTGAATTTGACTCGGTTGTTGATTGAAACATACTAAGATAATTATAGTGAGATTAAAAAAAAACGTATTTTGAATAATAATAGGTGATGGATATTTTAAATGATATAACTATTTATATTTATTTATTACTAATAGATTCTAGTGTTAATTACTATTAAGTCCGAGGGTGAGTTGAGCTTCGGATTTAATTAATTAAGTTTCCGTTGACATGAAGGGTTGGATTGATCAAAATTAGTTGGAAGGTAATTGTAAGAAAATATGATAAGAATAAAATAGATAAGCTGCAGGGTAATGTTGATTGAATGTTATATAAAGCATGTATGACTTCCAGAACTAATCATTATATCAAGGGTGACTCATAGTCAATATAGTTATACAAATGGACTATACAATTTAACAATAAATATGAAAATAAATGAACTTAAGCGAGAAAGACCACGGGCAAATGAGAAAAATGGAAAATTACCCCACTTAATATGTTAACCGTTGATATAGGAAGTATCGCTTATATATTTATAATAGGATTTAGTGTTTTAAATATATATAATTATATCAGTAACTTTTTACTACGTGGCATTGTCACTAGAGGTCCCCAAAACAAACCAGAACTGGGAAACCGAACCGAGAGTTTTTAACCGGAACTAGCGGTTTTGGAATCAGAACCGGAACCGGTGGTTTGGAACCGTCTGAGGAACCGAGGAACCGCCAGTACTGTTCCGGTTCCCTTTCCTAGGAACCGTGAACCGGCGGTTCCAAACGCAGTTCCCGGTTCCAACTGTGGAACCGGCCAATATATATTTTTTTAATTTTTAATTATATATATTATATATCATATATGTATTATGTTTCAACATTTGATTTATATTTGATGTTTAATGTACACTACTAATTATTTTTATGCTAATATGTTACATTTGAGATTATTAATATTCTAATTTTATTTTATTCTAATGTCACCGAGTATATTCTAATTTTTTTTATATTTTAATAATCTAATTTCATTATATTGATTGTATTGAGGTTTGAATATCATACTAATTAATTTTATGTTAATATGTATGATTAACACCTTATTTATGTAATGATTCATATGAATAATGTATAACATAAATAAAATATATAATAAATAATACAAGTTTAAGTAATTGGTTTTCAGTTTTTGGGTTAGAAATTGTTTGATTCTCTCGGTTAACTAGAAATCGAAATAATCTAAACATAGGACCGGTAGATGTGTAACAAGTACAACTGAATACCGTAAATACGGAACCTCCAACAGAATTCTCATTTTTTTGATAACAGCAACATGAGTTTGATAAGGTTTGATGTCTCTTCTTTATAAATTGTAAAGCAAAGCATATTGGACAGAATTATTGTAGGTCCCGATAAGTAGATATTGGTGTATGGGGGGGGGGATACACCAATTAGCCAACGGTTTTGATTTTTTAAAACAATTTGATCTGAACTGAGTCGTCACTCAAGTTTATCAGAGCAGCTTAGTTTTTCCAGCTCAATCAGTAAGCTGCTGAGCTTGCAAAACTAATCTGCGTGCGGAAGTTTGGTGGAAAGGTTGGCTAACAGTTTTCAAAGACAATTTTCAGAAACAGTTTTCAAAGATAGTACACATGCAAGGCAGGTTACAAATGTGCAGGTTGTGAGCATGCAAACTGTGTGAAAACAGATGATAAGAATAGAGAAACACGAGAAGTTTTTATCGTGGTTCGGAGTAAACAGCTCCTACGTCCACGCCAGATCCCGTCGAATCTGTAATCCCTTAACTAGAGGATTTTCACTCCTTTTAACACTGGTGGAGGTCCAGTCCAAATTCAAGTCTTTCTTCTAGACTGAATCTAGCACGTTTCTAGAGTCGTGTCTCTTCTAACTTACATACAACTTTGCATACAGACTTACTAACACTAAATGACTAGTGCTACTATCCAAACTTGAAAGCTTTAACTAGCTGTCGACGTAAGGAATACAACTCGATCAACTACACTAGTATTTCTACTTTGATGGTAGTGAGAGTGTGTGTGATGTGTTCTAGTAAGACTGATTCCAGATAGATAAGAAATCTACAATGATCAACACTTGGGAAAACTCTAGTAATTTCGAGTGTTGATTTGAATATTTTCAGCTTGAGATTTCTGCAGCGTTTTTGCTTGAGTATTGATTTTCCCGTATTTCAATCTGGAATATGTTGAGGTATTTATAGAGAAGCATTTGAAATAGAGTCGTTGGAAGTGTGTCAGGATTTGCAGATTCCGTACGCTGACACAATTCTTGTCGTTGAGTGAGAGCAGGTTTCATCACCATAGCTCAGGTTGGCCTTCACAGGTTGCGCTTCCTGTACCTCGAACAGTCTTCGATCTTCTGTAACCTTCGCGTGAGATCTTCGAGTATTGTAGGGGCAGGTTACATAGACAGGTTACATAATGGAACAGTGTGACAGGTTTGAGTAGACTAGGTACAAGGTTGCACTACCAACCTTGACCTTTACATAGCAACCTGTCCGGTTTAGACTTGACTGATTCTGAACACGGAGATCAGCCTGTTTCAATTAAAAACATATGTCTAAGTGTGGTTTCTAATAACATTATCAAAACTAAGTTTCAAAGGGTTCCCAACATTATGTGAGATAACGAATGAACGAACAATTCGAATAAAATAAAAAATAAAATAAACAAATAGAAAAAAAAGTTGGTTGTTCCAACGGTTCGGAACCGGGATTTAACAATAATTATAACAAATTTACATCATATGATCACAATTCAAGCACATCATCATGTATGTTTGCCTGATCGTTGTGATTTAACTTGCAAAATATTTGTTGAACAATACTAATGAATATAGAGATGCTTTGTTTCCCACTAAAGATGACAATACTCTTCTACCTAGTTTAATAGTTGTTAATGTCGATCAAAACATCTTCATAAGAGATCTTTCAAGTATATAGAGTAAAATATGGTGATAATTTAAGTATAGACATCTCTACTTCTAGCAATGGCGATAAGACGTCTATAGAGTTACAACCATAATTTTTATGGAGAGCTTGAAAACTATTTAACAGCCAGAGAATCTGAACAAGAGATGCTCGATGTTGAGCCTCCAAAATCTAGAGAATCATTTATTGCTTGGAGATTGGACGCTTGCTGAAGATTGGCGCCGAGAAAATGACGACGACATCAATGATGAATTTGATAGATCATGATAAAGATAAAAGAACTAAGTGAAATTTTAAGTATTGTGTTTGGCTTTGTGATCTTATAAGATTGGATTTTAAGTTCTTTTTAAATTCTCAATACTTTGAAGTGAACTTTTTGCAACTATGTTAGAGGAATGATTATTAGTTGAATTATTTTTAATTTTTGAATTGGAGTATTTAAAATAAAAAAAAATTTGAGAACCGGCGGTTCGAACCGGAACCGGAACCGGAACCGGCGGTTCGGAACCGGAACCATGGGGGGTGCCGATTCGGTTCCGGTTCCTTTCCGGTGGAACCAGAACCGTGACCGGCTCTAATTGTCACGTCAGTTTTGAACACATTAATTACGCACACATTGATTATTGGATAATAATAATAATAACAATAATAATAATAATAATAATAATAATAATAATAATAATAATAATAATAATAATAATAATAATAATAATAATAATAATAATAATAATAATAATAATAATAATTTTGTACATATTAGATATCATACAATTGTATTAATTGAATTGCATCGTAATTGTAAACATGAAGTTGGTAGTTTGAGTAAACACAAGTGAGATATATGAAACAAAAGAGCATTATATTGTTGGCTCAAGGTGTAGACTTGGTACAGTTGACTTGGTACTTAATTTTTTTTTTAAAAAAAACGATCACATATTGTATGAATCATGATCCCATACGAAAAAAACAGCATTTTAACGTCGATGCAATCAAACGTTTCAGTCATTAAATACCGACCGATTAGCGATTGAATAACGACTATTACACATCTGTGCATTTAACGATCGATTTAGAAACGGACTAATGACTGAATTTGGCGTGAACTATATGCGCCATTATTCCGTATAGATTAACGACTGATTTTGATCGTTAAGACTAACGACCGATTATTTCAGTCAATAAGGTTCTTTAATTATTATAATTATATTTTAAATTTATTTTTTAATTTTTAACAACTCAACATTTCAATTGGTAACTGATAAGACCTTTTTTGTGTTCATATTTTGTTGTGTTTTGAATCCATTTTTTAAGTATAGTAGAATCTTTAGTATCTGATTATATAACGAAAAATCTAATCATATCAAGTTATCCTTATTATTTTTCTTCCTGAAACTTGTAGTAGGAAGTAGACAAAAAAACAGCTTTCGATAAGTTGGAATCAACTTCCAAAATCGAGGTCCCTAAGAGTGGCCGCAACCACAACCTCTGTTTATAACACATCACAAACCTCAATTTTGAAAAATTAGAATTAAAAATGATTGAGTATACATAAAATGTACCATTCCATAGAGACCACAAGCAAAATCACATCAAACTAAAGAAGATTGGATAATACAACAAAAACTACATTTTAGAAAGAAAAACCTTAAAAAAAACATATACAAATTGAAGAATTTACTATCACAAACTTCACAGTCGGATAGAAGGAAAAAAAAAAAAACTTGTTTTTCAAAAAACACTAACTCTTACGTGTAGTTTAAGCCCCTTGCCGGCGACGAGCTCAAACAGGCACTGTAGGTGCTCCAGTCATTTATTTCGTCATTTATTCACCCTTCCCCACCATAAGTCAATCATTACGCCATCTACTCCAATGTTTTTCAATTTCTTCAATGCCAATTCTAATTCCTCCACGTCATTTATTTCATCGATGTTGACCATATTTAGCTCAAGATCAACAATAAAAGTTGAAATGCATCCAAAAAAATATATCATGTACCGATAACATAATGTAAATGGGGATAGATATTTATTTATCGTTAACCAACGCGTCGGAACCAACTGCCCAACGTCAAAGGGTGCTCATGAAATATTGAACATAGTCGTTGGGTACTGCCGCCTCCTCCGAGATGGGAAGATGCCACCGCCACCCAAGTTGGTGAACGACGTCCCAATACCAGCTTGGCAAGTAGTGAAAGGACCTCCGGAAACACCGTTGCCATGAATGAAGAGAGAGAGAGAAAGAAATTGAGAAAATGAGATGGATGAAGATAGAAAGTAAGAAGTTTTGATAATACAAGATAGATAATTTTTTCAAGCTGTGCTTATTTTTCTCTTTTACTCCCTTATTTTATATCTCTCGCACCGAAAATCCTCTTTTCACTCTCCGCCGCAACCCTCTTCTCTTCTTATTCGTGACTTCACAGTTTTTGGTTGGAAAGATTTTTAGCAGCCCTCTTCTCTTATTTGTGACTTCATCAGTTTTGTGAGTATGCAATACTATTGTGAATCGAACTTGTTTCGGCTAGAGGGTTTACATTTAAGGCTTGTCAAAAAAAGGCGAGCAGCAGCGCATCAAAATCCATAGTCAAAACAAACAGCGCGGCCACAAGTTCCTTGGCCTCAGCCTCTGCCTCCTTCTCCATCTACGCCGATGCCTACTCTGCCGACCTTGCCTGGTCCGCCTCTGTCGCAAGGTACTTGGGCACTTGCAGTGCAGTAAGCTCCTTCTAGGGAGATTCCACACCTTCTCTTGGGAGTTCATGAAGCAATTCCTCGACACTTTCATCCGGCACATCCACAGGGACCTCTATCTGTGAGTTTGGTTTTTATTTTTTTATATAATTTTAAATTGGTCTCAATCAAGTTTGTATGATTGAAGCCATACAATCTTCCACCCTAGATGTGTATGAAGGAGCAACACATGTTTCTCGCGAATTTGGTACCCGACCCACGCAACCCAAAAGATAAATTAGTACTTATATCAACCTCTATTATCAGAGTTGATACATCTATGGAAATTCAAAGTGCGAACATATGATGTTTCCTGAAAATAAAATTTTCAATTGCAAATAATTTGATTTGGACAATTAGTGACTTTCCAACATACTCTATGTTGTCGAGATGGAATACTGCAGAAAAACTGGCATGTCCACATTGTATGGAAGACTCTGATGCATTTACTTTATCATGTAAGCAATCTTGGTTTGATAATCATTGAGCGTTTCTTCCTATAGATCATCTATTTTGTTGAAATAAAATAGTTTTTACGTAGAATAAGGAGATTCATGTGGGTAATAACCGGTAATTACCTATACCCATTAAGAATAATAGGGATGGCAATAGGTCGGGTACCCATCCATTAAACCTTTACCAAAACCCAAACCTGTAAGAATTTTAGTACCCATACCCATCCCAAAACCGATTAAAAATTAATTTTAGTCCCCGTACTCGCTCCAAACCTATCGGGTAATACTTGATAATTATCCAATAAGGAGGAGAAAAAGTCTTGTTTGAATGGATAAAACAGCTTAAATTCCCAGATGGATATGTATCCAATATGAGCAAATATGTACACGAGAAAGTTGAAGATGTTTAAGATGAAAAGTCATGACTGTCACATTCTTATGCAACGTATTTTGCCTATTGCATTTCGCGAACTGCTATTACTTAATGTTTGGAAGACAATTTCAGAATTGAGTTTGTTTTTCAAAGAATTGACTTCAACAAACATTATGTATGGTCTTCATTAAAATATTCTAGTCATTGTATGCAAGCTTGAGCATATATTTCCTAAGGTTCTTCGATTCTATGAAGCACCTGCCAGTCCATTTGGCTAATGAAACTCAACTTGCAGGCCCAATTCAGAATAGATGGATGTATCTATTTGGAAGATATTAATTTCACTATATATAGTAATATCGTTGCTCCTAAACAAGCCGTGACTCAAAAAAATTATAAATCAAATGCATGTACATACATACGTAAATTGAAAAATAATGTTAGGAATAAAGCTAGAGTTGAAGGGTCCATTTGCAATGCTTACTTAGTTGAAGAAGCTTCCTCTTTCTGCTCATACTACTTTGAGGATCATGTCATTAAAAGACATATGGTTGTAACTTGTAGTTATGATTCTCAATGTGATAATGAAGAGAACCTAGATCCAGATTACCTCTTGATATCCATGGCTGCTAGACGGAAATTCGAGCATATGTCAAAGAGATATCTGGATGAGAAAGAATATGATGTTGTCCGCTTATACATTTTACTAAACTGTGACGAAGTTACATAATTTTTTATGTTCGTCGTATCTTAAAACACTTATATATTCATTATATTATGTGTTCACCGACTAATCAACAAATGTTTTGAATTTAGATCGTTTATTGAATAAATGAAGAATGTAAATTCATTAATCACAAGTGGTGAGACTAATAGTTTGTTGGACAATAAGTTTGTTAGCTGGTTCGAGATGCATGTAAGTATGCTTTATTAGCTGTTAGGATCTGATTTGAAACTATATAGTTATTATTGCATTGTTTGACTAATAATTTTGAAACTACTTTATATTATAGGTAATAGATCTAAAAAATAGACAACAAGTATTTGATTTCCCTTGCAAAAGGTCCTCTGCGACAAGTGAGGACCTTTCATGGTCTGATCATTAATGGTTTATAAATTTCATATAATGACACATAGGTCACATATCTACCATGAGCGTGGAATATGTATCAAGGGGACAACTCTGTTCAAATATCATCGGGGACATTGGTTCATAGTGAATTTAAGTTGGTTTTCATAAACCGTAAACGTGGATATAATAAGTATGAACTATTTGTCCTTGCAAGTCAAGCAATTCGAGTATATTATTGCTCATATCCAAGTTTAAATCAATGTCGAAAAGATTGGTGGGAGGTTTGTAAGGTTAAGGCTAGACCTAACGTAGATGTTCCTCTCCAACACCTGCTTTATATGCGCCTCCACCATTTCAAGAAGATGGACATGGTCCTTCAATAACACTGATCATAGATAAAGATCCCATCTCAATTCATCTAGATAGTTGTTTGATAGACATTAAAGAAGATGATGATGTTTCAGAAGAAGATGATAATATTATAAGTAGTGAAGAAGGTCAAGATGAGTATGATAATAATGTTGATGATGATTATGACGATGAGTAATGTACGATTTTTTTAATAAAGTATATATGTAAAGTTTTCTGCATTCTTCAATTCTTTTAATATTTATTGCTTCTATATTTTGTTGATTTATTGTGGTAACTGCAGATGACACCTAGAAGGAGTGGAGTGCAAAGCCATAAACTTTTTAGGACCGGTTCCAGCTCATAATGTCCTTCATCTTCGGCTACTGCAGATATGGGGGGTTTTACGCTTAGAGAGGTTGGTAGGGGCAGTGGCACTGAATCTCAGTTGGAAGGAATGGATCCAACTCGACACGTCATCTAGCTTCAGCTGTGAATATAGAGAGTTTAACACACACATAGGACATTGTTACAACTTCTCATGTTTTTGATGTGGCATTTGCAAATGTTGGTGGTTTAACTAGAGTTACTGTATCGAGAGGGTATTATGTTTTGTCACAATATATTTAATTATCTTCTGTATACTATTATGTGTTTTGATTATTGTGTTACAATTGTTTCATGTATACATATATAACAAGATTTTGAGGCCAAGTCATGCTGCTTCCAGCTCAATCATATGTCATTTCAAGAGATCTCTATGTCCTAGAGCTTTTCCATGGAAGATGGCGCCAAATGATAAGAAGCTATAGTAAGAATTTCTGGCATTATACTTATATATTACTCTTTAAATATCTCTATGTGTGTTATTAATATCTCATATTATGGAGTATTTGATTATGATAGTGTTAGTTTATAAGTTTGCTTTTGATCTTGGCAATTCTTTGTGTTGGTTTTTTGAATGGGTTGTACATGTATTTATGTATATTAACTTTTGATTATTGTTGGTCCCAGAAGCGAGTTTTACACACGTAGAGGGGGGTGAATACGTGTGTAAGAGAAGTTTGGACTTCTCTCAAATTTTGCTTAACAAAAACTATGAGTTTTTAAAAGAGAAGCGATTTGCTTTTTATGAAGTTAAAACTTCACACAAGCGAATTGCTTTCAGAGTTAAAAGCGTGTGGAAATTCGGTGAGCAAGTTTATACTCGCTTTTTATAAAATCTTGCTTAAGTTAAAAACAAAGTTGGTTTCTTATAGTGAATGTGTGCCTTATGCAATAAAATAAACTTGTAAGTAAAAGAAGTAAAGCAGTAAATGCTTAGCCACGAAAGCAGTAAAGAAAGTCATAAGGACACGAGCGATTTTATAGTGGTTCGGAGGTTATGCTCCTACGTCCACTTGTTGCCTTCACTCAGTAACTCAAAATTCCTTCACTCAAAACTTCGAACAACCAACACAAACACGTCCTGGTTTTATCCTACCCAGTGAAGTGATTCAAGTTCCATACAAACTCAAATCCTTGAGATTACAAGGGGTTCTCAAGTGACCTTACAACAAACAAACAACCTAAAATCGACCTTCCACTTGTGTATGCAAACACAAGCTTCACAATCAACTAAACAAACACAAACTTACAACACAAAAACAGACTTTGGGTTGGGGTTTGGTTTTTGATAGTTCTAACTTAGAGAATCCTTTTCAATGAAGAACACATAAAAGGAATAAAGGATTCTCCTCCTAGATTTGAAATGGAGCTCTAGTCTAAGGTTGAAGAGATTTAGGTGCTGCTAACTTATAAACTTTTTAGGGTTTCTAAGGACTCAACTAACTTTATAACTTAAGTACTTTGAATGTTGAATGTGAAAGAGCTCAGAAGTTCTTGCTGAATACTTGTGCACGAGAGTAGTTTCGTGAGTCTTCAACATTGAGAATGCAGCCCTATTTATAGTGGGAGTCAGCCATCTTCCCGTTAGAGAGGTAGGTGGCGCGTGTTCTTCAATTCCCTTCAGTCCAGCGACAATACAGCTTTTTGCGGGTGGACAGAGCTTTTCCGGCTTGTCATCTTTCCGAAAGAGGAAACCTTAGATATCTGCAGATTTTCGACTTGGAATGTAGCGAAGACAGCAACTGTGCACTGTTCCGGCGATATCCGTTGGCCCATAGCAATCTTCCACGCGTCCTCTGTCTATCACTCCGCATTAATGAAGTGTACAAACTGTTGCAGAGTTTGAATTTTGAAATTCAAACTCCAGTTCACTTCGTCGCTTCTCATGCTTTCTCACGAGTGCTTCATCAGTGTTGGATACTGTTGACTTTATGCTTGTACTGATGTCGCTTTCTCTGAGTAGCTTTGTACGAATGCTTTTCTTCAAGTTGCTTTTACTGTAGTTGCTTCTTACTTTTAACAAAGTCATCGCTTGTGACTTTTCACTTCTAGTAACAATAAACCTTTTTCACCCTTCCTGGCTTCGCTTTTCTTCACTTCGCTTCGCTTCTCTTCACTTTGTACTGTTTCGCTTGTGCTGGGACAAATTACACTTAAGGAGTGTAGCTCCCTAACAAGTGAGCTTTTCTAATACATTGAAAAATTACATGAAGCGATATTGGTATACATAAAAAATAATAAGGGAAAGTTCTATGGGGTTTTGAAATCTAATCAAACAAATTGTATAAATATTAAAGCATAAATAGATTTCACTTCCCCTTAACAAATATTTCAACAATTATCTATGTTTATATGTTATGCAACAGAAAGAATATACTTTGGATCCCGCTATTGAGTGTGCAGTATAGAGAGCTTGGCATGTAAAGGGTACTATAGGATATAATATGGTGCACGACTTTAAGGAGTTGTGGGAAAACTGAGAAAACCCCCTTGTTGATTATAGAGGATGAGTGTGAGCATTGAAAGGTTTATTAACAGTTAGAGGATGTTATAGAGCTATCTCGCAAGGCCAAGTTAAACAAAATGTATGTGCCTGAGGGCCTTGGGATCGGACATACTAGACACAGGGGAAGATCGATGAGTGCACAATAGTACATTATACAGTCGGTTAGTATTTATTGAAGTTCTTTATATTATTATTATTATTATTATTATTATTATTGAATGTTGGATAAACTTTGTCTTACTAACTCTCTCAGTTATTGTATCAACTAAATTTATAGTCTAAAGAGATGAATATAACTGAGGATAAAACATATTGGGAAGTGTTCTTGAGGTAAAACTATTAAAATGGAGATTATATATATCAAGTCGAAGAAGATTGTTGTAAGTCTTGTTTTAGTATTAGTTACACATATCCGAATTTATATTCAATATATATATATATATATATATAGTATATGTTAACAAATTATCTTAATATAATAAAATTTAATATTAATACTTATTTTACAGGCAATGTAGGATGAGGTATTTCATATTGCAGCAGAGGAACGTTAGCCTCTTTCAGGTACCACTAAAGAACCTGAGGTTTATATGAACACAATATTTCTTAGAGTGGTCAAGTCCCTTGAGAAGAAGAATAGGTTTTTTGGTCTAGTATGTCACTATACTACAACATCACACTCATCTATGTCATCGGGAGAGGCATCCGACTCCAATCGTGCAGCTATGAAGGAACAGTTAAGTATCAAGCGAGAGGAGCGCTTGCAAAGTCAAGCAAAACATACAGAGCTTGCGGAGCAGTTTCAGAGACAGGCCGAGAAGTATGCACAGATGAAGGCTCAGCCGGAGCATATTATTGGTCAAACCCCCCCCCCCCCACCCATCTTCTTAGCTTTATGTTTCAACTTATTTAGATATGGATTAAACTTAAAATATGTTGGTTTTAGTTGAATTGGTTTTAGTTTAATTTGTTAAGATTGGATTGGACTTAATTGGTTTGAAAAGATGGGATGATTTGAATGTGGTGTTGGATGTTGAATTTGATTTGTATAGTGTTGGATATAAAACTTTTGGCAATTTATGTTTTGGGATGTGATGTGAAATTAATTTTAGTAGGTTGGTTGATATTATTGGAAATTCAGTAAAAAAAACA
This sequence comes from Mentha longifolia, assembly GCA_001642375.2. Taxonomy (NCBI): domain Eukaryota; kingdom Viridiplantae; phylum Streptophyta; class Magnoliopsida; order Lamiales; family Lamiaceae; genus Mentha; species Mentha longifolia. The sequence continues at coordinate 12,269,888 of CM038110.1, forward strand.
AAAATGGGCAAAAAAAATGTTTAAAAAAAATTTAACTACCAAACATCGACCGAAATATTATATATATGTATGTCTCAGCTTTACCGATTGAGATGTCGGTTGGTAATCACCAACCGATAAAATCAGTCGTTAATTACCAACCTAATAGCGACTGAATGTAGTGTTGGCGACCTTCACAGCTTACCGACTGAATTTAGTCGGTCATTAAGTTCTAACTGTAAAATAAATCGTCAATCCGTTGTTAATTTAACGACATAATCTTAACAACAAAATTTCGGTTGGTGATCAGTTAACAATGTAATGACTGAGGTCGGAAATTGGTTGCTAAGGCTAGTAAAAACTGATTTTTTCATTTTAACCACCGAATTTTCGGTCATTAAAGTGCGTATTTATTGCAGTGTTATCATTGTTGCGGAATTTTCAACGGTTTCGATAACATTTGATCGAAAGCATTAATATTCGTTTCAATTAATTTGATTCCTTTAAGTGAATCGTCCAATAGCTTTTCTATTTATATAATTTTAAAGTCGAGTGAAAAATAATTTCTTAGACAAAATAATTTAGATAGAGGAGGATAAAGTAAACTTCATAGAGGTGGGAAATTAGTGACTCAAAAACTATGATGAGTTCGATATTTTATTTATTTAATTTTTTAGTTAGAGGATGAGAGATCGTGACTCCTACCCTGGCCTCTCATCTGTAAAAGGAATTATCTAAGCTCAATATTTAAACTCAAAAAAGAAGTTGCAAGGTTTATTATTAGATTTTTCTTTAATAAGAGTCATTCCTCAATAATTGAGCGCCAGATTTATTGATTTGTAACCAAATGTGTGTTACTAATATTTTAAATTAAAGCCCTATTTTATTAGCTTTGTAATGATGAGTAATATTGAATTCAGGCTTCCCTTTGGCCCCACCCCATTTTCATAAATCTTACTAATATTATTTACTGTGCAAAGAATGATGTTAGTAAATTACAACTAAAATGTCTATAATGGAAAGGAAAAAAAAACAACAAAATAAGAAAGAAAATAAAAAAGAAAAATATACTAAAAATTAATTTGTTTAAATCTTTGACACGTGTCGGACAACGTATGCGGATTTTCATGCAGACTGTTTGTTTGAGCAAAAAAAACTCATAAATGGATTTTCATGTAGTATTTTCCAGTACTTTTTGCCCAAAAAATAAAATAAAATTATGTCATTGTTTTATGATATCATCAATTTACCACACGCCTATCAATATACGTAATTTTAGTTTCCAGTAAATATAAGATTATTTGCTTTTTTCGTTTTTATTTGTTACAGCTGAAAATAAAATAAGAGATATGAAAATACATCGGATATGTTTTATGGTTTAATGGGCTATGTATTAAAATCGCCCTGAGTTAGCATGAAAGATTATATTGAAAGACATAATAGATTATCTTTTATATATGTTTTATGAAAAGTAATTCAATAGAATTTTGGAAATTTTGAACATAGAGAAAAAAATTGAATTAAAAAAAAAAAGTAACATTTGACTTTTGAAACTTATCAAAAAATATCCCGATCTTCAATTTTTTTTTTCCCATCAATTTTATTTTGATAATATCTTTATATCAAAACCTTTGTACCGATGATAAATCTGAAAAATAAAAAACCAAAGACCAGATTTCTTTTAATTCCGATAATTTTATTAGAAAATAAAGGGCACGAAAGATGTAGATAAAAAAAATATAATTATCAAAGTTGTCGTTCAAGTTGCTCCATATTTTGTGGCCATCTTGTTGAATTTTTCCTTTCGATGCTCATCATTTGCTCATGCACAATAAGATGAATATAATAGCATAAATATAACGCAACCACCACGAAAAAAGAAGAGAATTAAAAACAATAAAGAAAACACAAAAATGAAAAAAAATAAAAATAAAAATGATTATAGCAAAAGCCCCGACCAAACTTTTTTTTTTTTCAAAATTTTTCTAATTTACACTTCAATTTTTTTTCAAATTATTGTTAATTTTTGGAAATTATAGTACAAAAGCTTCTGACTAAACCAAATAGCAAGAATATTATCATAAAATTCCAAATTTTGAATGTACAAAGGTTGTATCAACATGAAACCCTATTATGATAAGAAGTGTATTTATTTTTCTGATACTGTAAAATTGGATTATTATCGTTGAAAGAGTCACAGATTTGAAAATTAGAGATATTTTTGTTTGATTTTATTTGCACTTCGAATTTTGGTTAATTAATATGACAAGTTGGATATTTTTTAGGTTAGTGCGATCGTTCGAGGATGAATATTTAAGTGGTGGGTCTCCCTATAATAATGATATAAAATTGGGAAAAAAAGGACATAAATTAAAACTGAAAATGAGCAATGGAGATTAGATAAAAGAGACCTAGAGCAAAGAAAAAAAAAAAAAAAAAACAAGCAAGCAATCCATGTATTTTCAAATTATCATATAAATCTATACACATACCGTGCATACAAGACAATGTAAATTGTATTCAGCAATAAACGTATGTAAGTTAAAGCAAAAAATATGCTAGAACCTTATGTCAAATTTTGATCTATGTTGTTCATAAAAAATGACATCGTTCTATTAGCCACTAGCAAGACTCAAAGGTATTATTTTCTAAAAAAAGTTAAATAGTGAAGTATTTTAACTCTCTTATTTCTTTAATCAATAACTGCTCGGACGGACAGTACAAAGCTGGCATGTATACAACTTTTTATATTTTTCCGATAATTCTAGGAGGAACGATCCCCAGAAAGATAATGGTTTCTCCCTCATGTGAAAGAACTTTGCCCCTCCGAAAGTTGCGGTGGCAACGTGGAAAGTACTTTGAAATTGCCTTCCGACTAGAACAAACCTTTCGAAAGAGAAAAGTGATCGACTCTAATGAGGAGTCGTTGTGTGTGTTATACGCTAACTCAGAGGAATCTAGTCAAATTCAAATTACTTACTTTTAAATGGAATCTCGCAGCTCAATTAATAAAACACTTTTATTCTAACCAAAAGATCGAAAGTTCGAATCACCTTGTAAGTAAAAATAAAAAAACTATTATTGAACCTCTTTAAAAATACAAAAAAACCAAAAATATTACACACGTCCCCAAAGCACAAAAGAAATAACCACGCTGATAATTTTTCACCAATAGACCGAATAATAAAATTGTGGGCCCCATAAGTTTGCAAGTACGACACACGTGTGGGACAAGGCGTCCATCTTCCGTACTCGAATTTTAATTTTTTTTTTTCCTTTTTTTTTTTCCTATGTCGAAAATATATAAGCTCACGAGTAATAACTATAGAAATGGGCATTTGTCGGCAGAAAATTATGGGGAAACCTTGTAAAGTGACAACAAATATTATACTAGTATATCATTTTCTTAAATAGTGACAAAAAATCTCATTTTCTTAGATATTAACAAATTCTTCATGGGACCTTATTTTCTTAAAATATTGCGTGTCATAACTATGAATGCAACATCGCATCACATTCTACTAATTTATACTAATATAACGCAATAATTCTTTTTTTTTTTCATTTTTTTTTCAACGAATAACGCAATAATCTAACAACTGAAAAAGTACATGTTGTGAGGAAGGAATCATTCTTGTGAATAAATATCATTGATGGGCAGTAACAATGAAACATGTCATCAGTGTACTTCTAGAAATAATCAAAAGTTCCTACATATAAGTTTCGATTTTTTAAAAAAAAATCATTGATTTATCAACAAAAAACATAAATAAAAAAAATAAAAATAAAAAAGCCAGAGAGACCAATTGATTTGGTAACATGTCTAATTTGATCCATTATTTTGGTTTAGTGGTACTGACAAATTATATATATATATATATAAATCACGTGATATCCCGCTAGTAGTATAATATAAACATATAGTTCTGAAATTATAGCTAGCCTTTCTTATTCTATGTTACGTTCATTATTTATCATATTGCTCTCTCTTTTCTAATTTGTTTATTTTGGAATTTATTAAAATAATGACTAATTATTGTATTAAGGCTGATCTTATAAACCTAATGATTATTTAGTAATTAAGTCTATATCATTATCAATCTCGGAGTTGGGAAATCTAGTATTTATCGTACATAGAGATCCAAAAAAAAAAATATGACTTATTATAATGTTAAATTTATCTTGAATATAATGTGAAGTTTATTGTAATCTTTAATTACTATACGAGTTTATTCATTTATAAATTATTCTTATTGGGATTTTTTGTGTAATCTTTACTTTTTAATGCAAAACCATTTTGTTACGTGTAAATTTGTGAAACTCCGAAGCTCAACTTCCTGCAGACATTTTGTATATTCATTTGAATAAATTTCGAACAAAATCGGTGATATATTCTCTAATTGGAAACTATTATAATTTCAAATTAGAACCCCGTGTTTAATTATTTACCAAATGGTTTTGCGCAAGTATAATTTAAAGGTCAATTAATAGATAATATTAAAGAAAAAGATAAAATGATACCATCATAATTCTTTTACTCTCAAATTTTTAAATGAGACACTTATTTTAATAAAGACTAAATTTAAAATGGAATAATTAAAAGAATTGAGAAAGTATATCTTATAGAAACACTCCCCTATCCATCGTTAGCACACATAATGTGTCCACCGCTAGCATGGCAGTGGCACGTCGATGATTTTTTTAGAGTTAAATTTTTTTAGTAGGATTTAATTTTTTATAATAAAGTTTAATTTTTTAGAGTATATATTTATATTAGTTTTTATTTATTTATTTATAGCATTGCCACATGACACATTAATCTTATTAGTACACATGATCGTGTTGGCATATATAGTCCACAAATATCCATTTAGTCTGCAGTAGTCAAAGTTTTAAAACTCGAAAATGGTACTAGTAAAGTCTAAGTTCTTTGCGATGGCAATAATATACTCTAAGCTATAATGTAAAACTTATTTATAACATTCTAGTAGTATATTGCAATAAAATTTCAGCAATAAATTAACTGTAAGAATATAATAGAAAATATAATGTTGTAGTATAATGTTTTGAGATATAAATAAGACTTGCAATTTCTATATATATCTCGGATCACCAGAATAAATAATACTTGCGTAAAACCATTTAGTAAATAATTAAACACAGGGCTCTAATTTGAAGTTATAATAGTTTCCAACTAAAGAATATATCACCGATTTTGTTCGAAATTTATTCAAATGAATATATAGAAAGTCCGCAGGAAGTTGAGCTTCGGAGTTTCACCAATTTACACGTAACAAAATGGTTTTGTATTAAAAAGTAAAGAGTACACAAAAATAGACAAAATATAAGATTACAGAGAATGCTCTCTACCCATCATCTGCATACTTAGTATGCTCACGACTGACATGGTGGTATATTTAAAAAAAAATATTATTAATATACCTTATAAAAATGAACCATACTAAAACAAACTAAACTCTAAATAAAAAAATCATTAACATGACTCTGACACATTAAGTGTGTAACGACGCATTGCTGTAAATTACTCCCTCCGTTTTTATTTAAGCTCACTTACTATTTTTGTTGTTTGTTTTTAAGTGTCCCATTTCAAAATTTGATGACATAATAGCTATATTTTTCCAACTTTACCCCTATAATTAATGTTATATATAAGGTGGTGTACAGAAAAAGAGAATAATAAATGAGGTTAACATGTAAATTTATATTTTTTTTTATTATTTGCAATTTGTTGATCGGGACACTATAAAAAAAACGAGAGGGAGTACATATGTGAATTTTGACGGTTAAAGCCGGAATGTCTCAATACTTTTTTGAAACTCCCACCGACATATTCATAATAATTAGTAATAATGATTTATTAAATCAAAAAGGTCCCATTATTTTTGACATGCCAAAATTTGGTTGATTACACTTCTCATCAACTTAGGTTTGAAGCAAAGACCTGTTAATTACAAGCATATAATTGATTACTCACTAGTCACATGAGATGTCTAAATCTTAGTTAGGAGGTTAATTAACCTCTCAGATCATTCCAACAAATAAAAAATTATTTGTCTTTGGAGATTGATTAATGGAAGCAACTTTAGTTCATTTAATGGAGCTTACTTCTCTAAAGTATTCAAGGTTGTCTTTAAGTGAAGAATTCGACAAATTTTGAAATACAAAGGTACCTATATGATATTATGCTGGTATCCGACATTATTAACCCCACTAATACTAAGTACTCATGCATAAGGTACCTATATGATATTATGCTGGTATCCGACATTATTAACCCCACTAATACTAAGTACTCATGCATACTTCACTTCCAAATTTAGCCTTAAAAAAACGTCCAGCCTTAAAAATAAGGTGTTTTATAAACCATTTTACATATTAATGTGCTGTTATTTGTCCAGAAAAATCCTTAGGGCATCTCCAGCGCACCGGCCGCCCGGGGCTCGAGCCCGCTCGAGAGCCCGCGGCGCGAGCCCGTCGTCCGGCGAGTCCGGTGCGCAATCGAGAGCCCGGCTCGCTCCCCCTCCCTCCCCCTGTGCTGATGTCATTATGATGTCAGCCAGGTTAATTTTTATTTTTATTTTAAATCGAATTTCAGCAAAAAAATTATAAAAAAAAAAAAATTCAGCCGTTGGAGAGCAACGGCTATTCCCAAACGGCTCTTTCCCCTCCCCCTATATATACACACTATCACAAATCAACTCCCACACCTCAAAAATCATCTACACTTCTCATATTTCTCTACAAAATTAAAAAATTTATTTACATTTATCTATCAAATTTTCAAAATGTCGATGGATAACGAGACGTTTCTCGAAATGTTGCGCTCTCAAGGCCAATGTGGTTTCCCCAATCAGCCCAACAATGATACCCCAGACGACTATGATTCTCCACCGTCATCGCCGCGGCCTACCAACCTTGGATTCGCAGCCTACGCGAGTCCTCCTGCCAGGGGGGTGATGGGTTTTTCTCGTGCCGAATATCAAGACGTCTCTCCACCCGTCTTCGATCAATTCAGAACTCCGCCGTGCAGGGGTAGTCAAGGTGCGGCCTCGGATTTTCAAGGGCTAAATCTATCGAGCTCCTTCGAGTCAGTTTCGAACATGCGTCCAGCGGCCAAGAAAAAAGCAAGCGCATCGACGACTGCCCCCCCAAATCCGGAGCCAACCGAGCGGATGAAGGCCGTAGCATACAGTCCGGAGGAGTCGGCTCATCTCATCAAGGTGTGGTCTAGCATTTCCGAAGACCCCGGAGTTGGCGATCGACAGAAGGAGACAATTTTTTGGGACAAGATCGTCGTTGGGTACAACGCTACGATTCATACTATCGGCTAAAAGCCCAGAAACAAGAAGATGCTAAAGGGGCATTACCAGCAGATCATTCCCAAATGCAATAAATTTCATGGCTTCTACGCTGAATGTGTGAGGGACTGGAAGAGCGGAGAAGACTCAAACGACGTCTTCAACAAAGCATGTGAGTTGTATCTAAAGGATACGAAACAAGCTTTCCAATATGGGAAGGCCTATGGCGAGCTGTTGAAATTGCCCAAGTATGATCTTTTTCGCGCTAATAAAAAGAAGAAGGGCACAGACGGGTCGTCCAACTCCAGCAATCCTGACGCAGAAGAGGCGGAAGAGGATGGCTATTTTCCGGAACGCCCCCGGCCTATGGGGAACAAAAAAGCTCTCGCCCAAAGAAGGAATAAAGGAAAGGGCAAACAAGCTGAGGAAACGATTGATTTGGAGGACGTTCCGGAGGGAGCCGAACAAGAGTTTTGGCAATCAAGTGCCGAAGTTAATCAGACGTACTTATCGATTGCAAAGAAGAAAGAGGACGTCTTGGAGAAGAAGAAGCAAGCCTATATGGGCAAGATCATGACTGCATACAACAAGTTGCTCGCCACTGATACCTCACAAATGTCACCGGAAGAGTTGGAGCAGCATTTTCTCATGAGGACTCGGTTGTGGAGCATGATCGAAAAATAGGCTGGTTTATTGTATTTTATTTTTTTGATTGTTGTATTTCGTTTCAGTGTATTTCGTTTCAATTTAATAAAAAATCCAAAAATTGGTTACTTTTTTAATTGAAAATAAAATTAATTAAATAACTAAAATCGAACGAAAAATGAAACGAAAAATGAATTAAAAAAACATATCGAAAATCGTAAATAAAATGAATTAAAAATAAGAGAGAGCCCGGGGGAAAGACTTGCGGCTAGAGATGAAATCTGAAGAGAGTCATTCTCTGCCAGAATAGTTCCGAGAGCCCCAAAAGGGACTCTCGGCTGGAGATGCTCTTATACAATTATCATATTTTGATTTGACACGACTTCAAAAATTGCATTTTAAAGGGTTATTGTCTGAGCCAGGCCGGTCCAGCCCAAGCTCAACGGACTTTTTGTCATTTTTGGATTGCCAAACGCAGCTCGAATTTTGATCGAGCCTAATATATGTGGCCCAACCCAACCCAAAAACAGGCCAGCCTGTCAGGCCGGGCTTATTTTGCTACCTCATGACTAAAATTAGAATTCCTATTAATATTTATTATTTTCTCAATTGCATTAAAAATCTATTAAATTATGTAAAACCACCGCCTCATCATGGGTTATGTACTACGGATAGGTATCAAATACTTGCCCAATAGTCTCAAAATTAATTTAATATCGTCATCGTGGACGATCACAAATCAATAGGTGGTTTGTGGTCCTGTTTAATTTATTGAATATGATTGATTAGCTCATTCAATGTTAAATCTTTATTAAAACTGTTATGTTTATGTAATGGATAACTCAGCCGCTTAAAATATATATTT
>CM038110.1:12278795-12406493 GCA_001642375.2 Mentha longifolia
GGATGAGGATGAGGATCAACCCCGATATGATGCAGTTATCACTGCCATCACCGGACTGCCTGAAGGCACGACGAGGTCATCGTTGAAAGCCGAGGCCCGAAGTCAACAACGGGAAGAACCTACCCAAAAAAGGTTCAAGAGGGAGGAGGTCGTCACCTTTTCAAGCAATGACCCAGTTCCCCATGCGGTACCTCATCAAGATGCCACCATAATCGAGGCCGTGGTGGCCAACAAACTGGTCCACCGCGTATTCGTTGATAGTGGAGCATCTGTGAGTGTGCTCTTTAAAGACTGCTTCGATAAGCTAGATATCGAAGAAGCACGTCTGAGGCCAGCACCCATGCCATTAAAGAACTTCACACAACAAGAGACGACGACGGAAGGCATAATTTCACTGCCCGTGACGGTTGGAAAGAGCCCGTTGTCTACTACAAAGATAATCCACTTCTTCGTCGTAAAAGCCAGCTCCCCCTATAACATCATCTTAGGGAGGGATTGGCTAATAGCGACAAAGGCAATCTGCTCGGCCTACCACCTAACGATTAAAATTCCGTCTAGAAACGGAGTGATCACACTTCGAGGAAACCAGCAACAGGCTAAGGAGTGCATGCAGGTCGCACTCCGAGGTGACAGGAATCAACACCCCCAGGCATAGCAACTACAGAAACCCGAAGAGGTGGGGCCGACGTCGCCTCCATCCGTCGAGCCGGTAGAAGACGTCGCATTATACGAAAATAACCCTGTCAGGGTCGTCAAAGTAGGGTTCGTCGGCGAAAACGAGCTCCGAAGTCAACTTATCCGGCTCCTTCGGGAATATAGAGATGTCTTCGCATGGTCGCCGCTAGACATGACCGGGGTGGCACCGAGCATCATCACTCATCACCTCAACATCGACCCTGCAATAAAACCAGTTCGGCAGAAGCAACGAGCCTTCGCAGCCGAACGAGGTCAAGTGATTCACGACGAGGTTCGGCAACTGCAACAGGCCGATATTTTATTCGAAGTAAAATATCCGACCTGGTTGGCCAACCCCGTGATGGTGAAAAAGCAGGGAGGCAGGTGGCGGATGTGTATTGATTACACGGACCTTAATAAGCACTGCCCAAAAGACTGCTACCCCCCTCCCCAACATTGACAAGAAGGTCGAAGCTCTTGTTGGCCACAAGGTGTTCAGCTTCTTGGACCTATACAAGGGATACCACCAAGTCCTCATGAATGCCGAAGACGCGCCGAAGACCGCCTTCGTCACGGACTTCGGCATCTATGCATACAAAAAAATGCCCTTCGGACTGAAGAACGCCGGAGCCACATACCAAAGGATGGTCGATAAAATTTTTGAAGCCCACATCGGTAGCATTGTCGAAGTATATGTAGACGATATAGTCGTAAAGAGCAAGGAGATCGCCACTTGTGTAAACGACCTTAAAGTTGTCTTCGGCCTACTTCGTAAAGTAAACCTAAAGTTAAACCCAGAAAAGTGTACTTTTATGGTCCGATCTGGAAAATTTCTAGGGTGTTGGGTTTCACGCGAAGGGTTAAAAGCCAACCCTTCAAAAGTCCGAGCTATCCAAGAAATGCAAGTGCCGAAGTCAATCCATGACGTGCACAAACTAACGGGCTGCCTAGCCGCCCTAAGTCGTTTTTTATCTAAGGCCGCCGAAAAACAACTCCCATTCTTCAAGATACTAAAGAAGGCGCCGAACTTCGAATGGAACGACGAGCACAGGAGAGCTTTCGATGGCTTAAAGAAGTATCTCGCAAATCTCCCTACATTATCTGCACCAAAGAAGGGCGAGGTCCTCTCTTTATACCTCGCCGCTTCGAACGAGGCAATCAGCGCAGTCCTGGTACGAGAAGAAAGACGTCATCAGCTACCCGTCTATTTCATAAGCCGAGCCCTAAAAGGACCGGAGACGAGGTATCAGCCTTTGGAAAAGGTCGCACTTGCGTTGGTGAATGCAGCAAGGAGACTCCGACCGTACTTTTATGCACATCAGATACAAGTGCTGACCGACCTACCACTTCGGCAAGTGCTTACAAAGCCGGAAGCATCTGGGCGAATCGCTAAATGGGCTATTGAACTCGGCGAGCATACGATTTCCTTTGTACCTCGCCAAGCAATTAAAGGGCAAGCCCTGGCCGATTTCCTGGTAGAAGCCAAGTTCACGGGTACACAGCAATCCGTTGAACCTACTGAGGATAAATCAAAGGCCGAGGCACCGAACCCACAACCGCGAGACTGTTGGAAGGTCTACGTGGACGGGGCATCTGGTAACAAAGGAAGCGGAGCCGGGGTTTTACTCATCAGCCCGGAAGGAAAGGAGGTCACCCACGCACTCCGGTTCAACTTTCCGACCACAAATAACGAGGTAGAATACGAAGCTCTAATCGCTGGACTTCGCCTAGCCCAAGCTCTCCAGGTAAGGGCCATTCAAATCCACAGCGATTCCCAAATCATAGTGAATCATATACTAGGTAAATACGAGGCCAAAGGAGCACAAATGAAGAAGTACCTTCATAAGGCCAAGATCCTACAACAAGGCTTCTCGTACTTCGAGGTGGTGCGAATCCCAAGAGGGGATAACGGACGAGCTGACGCGCTAAGCAAGCTCGCGTCTTCATCAACAATCTCTCCAGTGGAAGAAGTACAGCTCCGAAGTATCGATGAAGCCGAAGTTAATGTAGTAACCGAAGACGGACCGAACTGGATGACTCCACTTCGCAGCTATTTAGAGATAGGCGAGCTCCCCACCGATAAGGTTGAGGCTAGAAAGCTCCTGGCCAAGTCCATCAAGTATGTCTTTGAACAGGGAGTGTTGTATAGGAAATCCTACCTCCAACCTCTCCTAAGATGTGCGGGGCCCAATCAAGCGAACTACGTACTGCGCGAGGTCCATGAAGGTTCCTGCGGCAGTCACATCGGAGCCCGCGCCCTGACCAAAAAGATCATGAGGTGGGGATACTATTGGCCCACCATGCTCCAGGACGCTACCGACCTCGTCAAAAAATGCCCGAAGTGCCAAATCCATGCGACGGTTCCAAGATTGCCACAGACCGAACTGGCCAGCATGCAAAGCCCTTGGCCGTTCATGCAGTGGGGAATCGACATCGTCGGTCCATTCGAAAAAGCTCCCGGCCAACTACAGTTCCTCATTGTAGCAATCGACTACTTTACGAAGTGGGTCGAAGCCGAAACGTTGGCACGAATCACAAGTAAAAATGCCCTAAACTTCATTTGGAAAAACATAGTTTGTCGCTTCGGCATACCTCACGTCCTCGTTTCGGATAACGGAACCCAGTTCACAGACAAGACGTTCCGAGAATGGTGTGACGAACTCCACATCCGACAGAAGTTCACCTCGGTAGCCCATCCTCAAGCGAATGGTCAAACCGAGGTTACGAACCGAACAATAGTCAAGGGGTTAAAAACCCGACTGGATAAGGCCAAAGGAGACTGGGCAGCAAACTTGCCCCAAGTCCTATGGTCGTACCGAACCACCCCGCGGACGTCACACGGTGAGACACCATACAGCTTGGTGTATGGAACCGAAGCAGTGATCCCGGTAGAGATCGGTTTACCGAGCCCCCGAACGCTTAACTTCGCGGCCCAAGACAACGAAGACGGACTTCGAACTAACTTGGATTTGCTAGAAGAAAAACGGGAACAAGCCTACATACAAGAAGCTCGATACAAACAGCAAGTAGCTCGGTATTATAACAGCCGGGTGAAGCATCAACAGCACCACGTGGGCGACTTCGTACTTCGGAATAACGAGGTCAGCAGGGCGGAGAAGCTCGGCAAATTAGAAGCCACCTGGGAAGGACCGTACCGAGTTCAAGAAGTCCTCGGAAAAGGGTCGTACAAGCTCGCCCACATGTCTGGTGAGCCCGTACCCCGTACATGGCACATTACCCACTTGAAGAGGTACTTTGTATAAACAGAGAGTGATGTCCAAGTTCATTTAGGTCGTAGGAATTGAGTTATCTTGAAAAATTTTATCTTATTTTGACTTCGTAAAACTTTTTGTTTATTTTGCATGCATTTTGCATCTCTCATTTATACTAAGTATCTCGATAAAAAAAAAAAAAAATCCTGACGAGGATACGCAAATAAACTCCGCCTCGGAGTCACACCTAAACGCGCGTAAGGGGACCACCCCTATCGATAAATTCGACAAATAAGGAACCTAGAAAGCCTAAACTTCGTCGTTAGACGAAGTGGCCACCTAAAAAGCCTAAACATCGTCGTTAGACGAAGTGGCCACCTAAAAAGCCTAAACTTCGTCGTTAGATGAAGTGGCTACCTAGAAAGCCTAAACTTCGTCGTTAGATGAAGTGGCCACCTAAAAAGCCTAAACTTCGTCGTTAGACGAAGTGGCCACCTAAAAAGCCTAAACTTCGTCGTTAGACGAAGTGGCCCCCTAAAAAGCCTAAACTTCGTCGTTGGACGAAGTGGCCACCTAGAAAGCCTAAAAGGCCCAAACTTCATCTCTGGACGAAGTGACTATGAGAAAGCTGTCTTCGTTAAATACAAGGGAACCTGCCTCGGTTAAAGGCAAGGATAGAAAGCTTAAACAAAAAAAAAAAAATTATTTGAATAGAAATAAATGTACATTGTTACATTAAGAAGGCGAGGAACCCGGAGGCTTTGGCTTACTAAAGCTAAGCCAATCTCTAGCAAAATCCCTGCCGGAGTTAAAGTTCAAAACATCGTCTATACTAAACCTGCCCCGACCGCGTCCAGAAGCCGAACTTCGGCCTCTACCTCGGACATTCTGGCTCGCCCGACCCCGACCCCGTCCCGACGCCGATCGCCGCTCTTGACTATAAATTTCTTGAGAATGGCGTGTCACAATCTTCGGGTCCGGGTCAGCAGACCTCGAAGATTCACCTTCCAAAAATTCTCTAGAAGTACGGTCGAGCAACCTCGGATCCGGATCGGAAGAAACTGAAGTCGCAGAACCAGCTTGTAAAGACAGACGCCGCTTCAACTTCGGAAAGCGATCAAGGACTGTCTCATAAATGCTCGCCACACGAACGAGCTCTTCAAACTCACCTCTAACCTGCCAGGATTCACTCCCATATTCCTCCCTGTAACTTCAGGCATCGGGCCTGGAGCTCCTTGACCTTATCGTAAGTCTCAGGAAATCGTGGATCCCCCAGCTCGGTGAATTATGGTCTCGTACTCCATATGCTCCTCGACGATCTCTTTGCAAGTCTTGATGTCATCCCGAGCTCGCTGGTACTGGTCTTCGAGCTCCATGTATCTGGCATGCATCTCATCAAGTTTTTCTAAAGAAGCCCGAAGTTTCACCTCGGCCTCGATCTCTATGTTATTAGCCCGCTTCTTCCAGTTCGAAACATCGAGCTCGGCCACCTCTACAGCTCGGCGAAGCTCGGATATTTCTTGAACAAGGTGGGAGGCATCATAAAACTCGGGAGCAGACTACAGAACAAATACAAGCAAGGTTCAAAAAGAAATCCTTTTATTTATGTATAGCCGAAAACGGCGAAAGAAACGCCACCCTAACGGTGACGAAGTACAAAACTAAAAAAAAAAAAAAAAAGAGAAGAGGGAAAGAAGCCAAAAATCGTGAAGTGTCAATTCACTACATCACGATTTTCTCCTTCTAGGCCGACCTCTGGTTCCTCGAGGTCGTCGCGAGCTGGTTCCTCGGCGGTCTGTGCAGCCGGGGTCTTCTCGAGGTCGGCAATGACCGTCTCCAGGAGTTCATACCTGTCGGCGGGACATCGCCGAATAGTCCCTTCAGTGAGTAGAACCCTCTGCGCGGCGAGCTGCTCGACCACCGGGATTGAAGAACCGTGCTCCAAAAGCACCCCGGCGAAGTCCTGCAGCGTTTCCTCCTCCGTCATAACACCATACCCGTACTTGGTTTTATCAAGCTCGGGGATGTCGGCGGCGATGTTGTCAAGCGCTGCAGAGACGATCGGGGTACTCAAGGCACTCGCCAACTGAACGGCCATGTGGGAGAAATGCCTCGACCGGAAGACACGTTCCACCACAGCTCGGAACACGTCCCCCTGTCCAGCCACCACCCCGGCAATCTCGTTGGTCAGCCGGTCCACTTCAACCTCCAGCTCGGCGTTCCTCTTTTTCGCCTCTTCGGCGGCAGCCAAAGCCACCGCCTCCCTCTCCTGTGCTGCCTGTGCCGCGGCTTCGGCAGCATGGACCCTGGCCTTCAGCCGATCCTCCGTAGCCGCAACTTCGGCAGCCTGTGTTTGGAACTTGGCGACTCCACTCCTAATGAAGCTCGCCAAGCCCTGCAAAACCGCCTCGGCTCCCTAAAACCTAAAACAAAGGAGAGATTAAAAAGGGTACAATCACTATATATATGTAATATTCAGTTTTACACTTACCTCAGGGAATCCTTGGCTCGAGGTCGCGCCACTCTCGACGATCGTCACTTCGGCATCCAACGAAGTTACGGCTCCTCGAGGTCGTCGGCCGACCACCTGCAGTGGAGAGGAACCCCGGATAGGCGCGTCCAGCTGCGAGCTTACGGATACCGACCTTGGAAGGTCGGTCGTCCTCTCCGACGACGTCGCCGAAGTCGCCTTCTCCACCACGGAAACAGAGGGCTTCTGCCTCTTCCTCTTATTCTTGCCTTGTAAAGCGGCCTGGAAAGCTTGGGCATCCACTACAAAAAAATATATGTCAGTAAAAAACGAAAGAAATCACGAAACGCAAGTCAGCGAAGCAGAGCCTCACCCAAGTCCGCGTCAGACACGGAGTTATACGGGCTTAACCCATGATTCGCAAGCTCGGCCTCGGCATAATTCCTTTCAACGAGGCCGAGGTTCACCAAGCTCGTCTCAAGCTCACCGGTCGGTTTCCCAGTGTCTCGAGGAGCGAACTTACCCTTCATCCAAGGGTATAACGGGACACCTTCACACCGGCAAAAGAAGAACTTCTTTTGCCAGTTCGGCACCTTAGAAGGCATCCCCAACTTGAACCTATTAATAGGGGAAAGGTAAGCCCACCCCGTCGGACCAAGCTTAGGCCTAAAAAACCTAAGGAACGACTCTACGGTAGGCGTACCACCACGTCGGCTGACCTCGAAGCAAAAGTCGATGATCTGCTTAACAGAGGGTGGCTTGCAACTGACCTAACGCCAGTTCAAGCTCTTCTAAGAGCTCGACAAAAAAATGGTTCAAAGGGAACCGTAAACCAAAATGAAGGTAATCTTCATATACGGTAAAAAAACCCACGGGAGGCGAACTACCCCTATCAACATCGCGGGGTAAAAGGAGTTCGACTGACTCGGGAAATAAAAACTGCGGGCCAAACCCTGCATATGAGATACAGACATGGTGGAGGCCACAACCAGAGACGCGTCAGACCCGACCAACGACGGGAATTCAATTTCCCTAAACGCCGGCGGGACTAACGCGCGGGTATATACATTCAGCCAAACCTTCGCCGGAAACTCCCTAACCGGCGAAGGCGAAACCTCTACGTTCGCACTATCACTATCTACTGGGAGAAAAGAAGCATCCATTGTGAGGAAATTACTTACTTGTCAAAGATTTTCCGATCAAAAATCACCGGGAACTGACTGGACGGTGGCGGCGGTTGCAAAATTTTAAGGCTTAGGGTTTTCTCTCTTGCGCGAAATTGGAAATCAAGTGAGGGGGAAAAGTATTGTTTAGCGTACATGAGAAGCTTTTAAAGGAAAAGGCACGCCTTTTCAAATCCCGTCTCTTCATCTGCTCCAACAAAAAAGCAACGCGTGTCCTACCTACACTGACAACAGCAGTCGCACCTCACATCACGACCATACGATTCCAACCTCGTCAAAACGAGGCGATATGTACTGACTTCGTCGAAATACCAATTCCGACAGGGCAAGTACAATTCAATCTCGACCTCGTCAAAACGAGGCGGTATGTACTTCGACTTCGTCGAAATACCAATTCCGACGGGGCCAAGTGCAATTCAAGCTCGACCTCGTCAAAACGAGGCGGTATACATTTCGACTCCGTCAAAATCTCAATTTCGACGAAGCAAGTACAGTTCCTCCACAATGACCTCGCTGCTCCGGTCTTTTGGGGGGGGAAGTGATAGGATAGGCCCAATGGCCCAGACCAGCTCGGCCCATCCAAAGGGAGGCCCAATAACACAGTCAACAAAGATCAGCCACCCACCCCACGATTTCTCAACCACTGCACAGGCGGACGTGCGAGAGCAGCAACATCCATGATCTCTCAACCACCCTTGACTGAAACTATCTATAAATAAGAGCTATTTTGTAAGAGGAAGGGGTCGGCACTGTACTATTTAGAAAAGATACCTGAATATACATATTCTCATTCTCCTCCGTGGACGTAGATCGACCCAAACGATCGAACCACGTAAATCCTTGTGTTCCCAGTCTTCTACAAATCCCTTCATCACTAAAACACTCTAAAATCGACGATCGATCAATGGATACTATTATTGACCCTTAATTTAATGATTAATTGAGGATTCAAGGTCATGATCATTTTTTTGTGCAATTACGGTTCAATATCGGTTAGAGAAATAATCACAAATACTTCATTTGTAGTTTGCAGATTGCAATTTATTTATTTATTTATTTATTTTTATGAAAAAAAAATCAATAATGGTTCTGCATTTCCTCCTCGAGGTGAGTCAAATACTTTTCTTAATTTTTATGAAATGAGGATCAATAATAGTTCTTCATTTCCTTCTCATGGTGACTTGAACCCTCAACCTCTTGGTTGGAGAGGAAATATCATTCTTTTAACATAATTAACTGAAATTTAAAGGTCGCGCTACGGAGAATTCAAAACTGGGACCTTTGGTCCTACCGCGCTTGGCCAGCATACACACATGGAGGGAAAAGAGCATATTACCTTTTAAACTGCGTTTCGTTGTCATTATATAAGATTATATAAGCGAGTTTATCGAGCGAAAATCAATGGTATTAATTGCGGTTAGGGGTGAGCAAATTAATCCAAAAACTGAAAACCAAACCGAAATATTTAATTTGGTTCGGTTAGTTTGATTAATTTGGTTAATTTTGGTTTGAAATTAATTAATTTTTTGGTTTTTCGGTTTGGATCGGTTTCATTATCTTAAAACCAAACAAAACCGAAAAACCAAATTATAATATTTAAATTAAAAATATTTATACACTAAAATTTATTTTATTGACTCTATATTTCCTAAAATTAGTCACTCTTAATCTTCTTATTTTCATATTTAGTATTGATGTCTTGTGACTTTTTGAATAATGAAAACTTCTTATATTGTTGATTTTGGATGATTTGGTTATTTTTAATTTTTTACAACGATCACAACGTATGTACTTGTCGAATGTTTTGTTTAATGTTGAATTTACTTATTGTTAGCTTGTTTGATATAATATTTATTTGTTGGTTATTGTTTAACTCAAAATATTATATTTGTATTGTTTTGATTTTATGAATTATCGGTACTGGTATGATATCATATTTGGTATTCGAAAGAAATGGAAAAAAATTTGGACAAACCGAATTAACCAAAATAACCAAATATTTATTTTGGTTAATTTGATTCGGTTTCCAATATAAATTTGGTTTGGTTTGGATGTAATTTTAAAATTTTCCTTTATTTGATTTGGTTATATTTTAAGGCAAAATCAAACCAAATAACCGAATGCTCAACCCTAATTGTGGTTCCCACATTAGTCTTTTTTTCTTTATAAGTACATTATACATGTACATGGAAATATGGAATTTAGTATGAATGTTAAATCCATCAATATTAGGTAATGCAAATTGAACATGACCCACACTAATTAGCATTTGACCGGAGCCTCGCAAAGATACAAAACCTTTTACCTATTTATTTTTATATTCAATGAACCAAAATATTATGAGAGAGAGAGATATATATTATACAATAATAACATCACAGTGCTCTGTCTTAGTCTTAGCAGCAACTTAAATTTGTATACTTCTTATATAATCAAAATATATATACCTCGAAAATAACATTAATACAGCTAATATGAATGTATTTATAATGTGCAAAAATGCAATAAAAAATACTATGATAACAGATTATTTAAAATGTCTCGGGACGGCTTCCTGTTCATGACAGAACGATTGGTAGAAAATAAAAATAATAGTACTAGTAAAAAAAAATTGAAAAATACATGATACTGTATTATAAATAAATTTATTGAAAGGGGGGTGCTGGACTTTTGTCGTGACGTTCCCTTCTTCAGAATTAGTGGTCACGACTTTCCGTTTACTATGTTTAACGTTAATCAAAAAAAAAAAAAAACCCACTGTTAATTGATAATCTAATTAAAAGTTAAATAAAAATGAAAATAAAAGCAGAGAGGAGAGGAGAGGAGAGGTGCTGGTGGGCCCGTGACAGTTCGCAATTCAACTGTGAGGAACACAATTTCGAACCTACACATTTTCTTGCAAAAGTTCTGCCAACTGTATCTGGTGGGCCCTATTTCAACATACATCTGAATATATCTCTCAAAATCCAACCATTTTTAATTAATGGATTATTTTCCTTTCCATCCATAATTATTTTATTCAAATTTCAGTTTTTTCATAATCAAGAAACTTGTGTCATTTATTTTAGACATAACTATAAACTAATGTTTTAAGATCCTAAAATATCAAAATGTCTTAAAAGAATTTGATCCCAGTCAAATTATATATGGTGTGCCGTCATAATTTGTAGGAGTGACAAACTCAATAGTCAAAATGGACATTATTTTAATTATTAGAACTCAGAATATAATTTAAAATAGTATTTAATCATAGAAAATGAGGCGGTTTTGACCATTAATCTTGTACACGGGCACCACGCTTCAAATTCAATTCGGCCAGAATCTGATCTAGAGTAAAATTTTCAATAATCGAAATAATATCGTTGTGACTATTAAGCTTGTCAGTTCACCAATTTTGATGTCACGCCAGATTCGATTTGGTAAAAATCCGATCATCTTGGAGAAATTTCAATTTTTTTTAATAATTTATGATTTTACAATATGATAAATGACAATATTTGTATAAAATATATATGTTGAAAGTGAACTAAAGGTAATCGTAAATTAAAACCGTTCATTTTATTTTACTTTACCTCATATTTTAGCAATATACAAAGATATACTCCGTATTTCATTATAAACTTGACTATCAAAGTATATAACATCCTATAGGCATTTTAAATAACTTTATTTCCCCTCATCTATATTATATTTAGACTTCTTGTTAATTGTCTTCAATTCCATAGTACTTTTTGCCTGTAGGAATAAAACTTCCTTGCCAAATTTCTCACAATAGGTATTGATAAATGATCATCAGCAACATTAAAACTTCCAATAAAATTTCGTCTTCAAATCTTCCCACTGATTTGTGTCTCAAAGTAAACAACAACAAATTAACCAAACTCAACTTCAAAACACATGAAAGTGGATACAAGAATAATGTGATAAGTTCTTAATTTGATCCATTATTATCCCAAGTGTTCAAATCCGTAAAACTTGATTATGTTGGGGAAAAAATAGATTCTACTTTTGTCTTGTATCCAAATATTTGCCTTAAACATTGAACGATGTTCATAAATGATTTGATCCTTAAATCTTGACATGTGGGACATTTGAAGTAATTTATATTTATAAATTTGAAGGGGGGATGCATTTTCCCTTATGCTTAACATGCCCTATGGCCCTTGGCTTCCTACTTACCAATCTATTCCCACTAATTCCTAATCTTTGATCCAAAATTTTATGATATTTTTCACATAAATTAACATTTGATTACTTGGACAAAATTAAATATGATGTTGTCGAGTGCTCTTACTTCGTGATCATATTACAAATGCCACGTGTCAAGACATAAAGAACATTGTACATCAAGAAACCATAAGTAATTAAGCTTGAATAATTAATTAAGTGACAAAGCAAGGATTAAAATAAGTGATTAAGAAATAGTCCAAGTTTTGGCTTCTAGCTAAAGAAATGGCAGATGGGACAGTCTTGCACATGGTTCATGGCCGGATATGGTAGATTAAAAATTGCTACTAACATTTTAAATGTTGAATATATATTTTAATTAATCATCTTTAATAGGTTAGCTAAAGAAAGCATCTTTTCTTTTTCTTTTCTTTTTTAAAAAAAAGAGACTTTATATCTAGAAAGTTAAACCCGTATAACAAAATATTTCCATCTGAAAAAAAATAAATCACAATTTAAGAAAATTATATAGGATCCTCTATTTTATATCGAACTAAGTGATTTTTTTTTTTTTACATTATTGAAAATCATGTACAGTATGTGATAATTAAATCATGCATTACTGAAATAATTAAGCTTAATTAGGAAATGAAAGGCTCAAGAGGAGAATTGATGTCCCATTTCAACTATTTGAGTGTAGAAGTGAGCTTATTAATTTTATTTTATTTTTTCTTTGAAGGTAAACTTTTGGATTATACAGTATATTACAAAAATATATTTTTATTTTTGAGTGTTTCTCTTAGCCTGAGGGCCAAAGCTAACTACCTCTAGACGACAGAGTGGATTTTGTTTTAAGTTTTATTCTCTAACTTTGCATGTGGAAGGTTTTTTTGGGGTTTTGCACTTTAGAGTTTACACTTCGTGCACCGGATCCTTCTTCTCCTTATCAATAACCCTATCCATTATAATATATACAGTATTACTAGAAAGCACAATTATAATTAGAAAGCAAAGCAAATATTTTTTTTCAAAAGCAAAAGTTAAATCTACCAGCTATTTCCCATAGAATTATGAGGAAGAGGAGAGAGGTAATTACAATAACCTAATATCTTGAAAAATTAAAGATCGTGAACAAGGAAGCGCATATTCTTGATTTTAAGGTATGATAAGTAATTTTTCTCCGTCCCGTTCAAAGCAACTACTTTCTTTTCAACACGGTTATTAAGGTGAAGGTGTAGAGTATGCGTTTCATTTTTTTGGCACGGTAATTAAGAAGGCGGTGTATAGTGTGAAAAAATATAGGATCCACATTGTTTTTTTTTTTTAATTTAATTTTTTTCAGAAAAGAGAAATTAAGCATTTTGAATGAAACTACTCGGATAGTAAAATGGACGTTTTGAATGGGACGGAGGGAGTACAAGATGATTTTTATATTATAAGGGTGGATATATATTAGCAAAAAATAATAATCTTATGGGTGCTTGGTATGATGGAATGAAATGTGGTAAGAATGGAATGGAAGTTGTAATGGAATGGAGGTAAGAATAGAATGGAATTGAATGACTAATACCATGTGTGCTCAAGGAATGACTATTCCCAATCTTTTGAGAATAAGCATCCATTCGGAATCGTGATTCCCGTTGAAAAGTTCTACCAAGCGTAAAAATGAAATGAAGATAAGAATGTCATTCCATTTCAACTCTCATTACACCATACCCAAACACCACCTTAGAGAAATTAAAGACATATTTGTCAAACATATTTGAGCTTTGATTTCATCAAGTCTAGCTAGAAGGTGAGGCTTTAGTATTAATGCATGCATTATTATACTCCCTCCGTCCCAAGGTAGTTGACACGTTTTTCTTTTTGGGACGTCCCATATCCATTGAAATATTTTTTTATTGGGAAATAATTAGTATTTAAATGGTACAATTAGTAATCCCTTATTACGTTTAACATCTCCTAATTAAATCTCATCATTCATCCACCTCTCAGCACGTATCCCAATATAATTTAAATTATAAAAGTTTTAATTATTATAACTTGCTTGTTTGTTTTCCGTTTTTATGCTTTTATACCAAATTAAAGGTCTTGATACGATCTTTCATTTAAGATCAGACATCAATACGTTTTTATATATCTATGATGCTCTAGTTTTAAAATATGCCTAAATACATATATAAACCACATTACATCCCTAAATACAATACACTAAACATCTCTAACACTCCCTCTTTAATTCCCATTCAAAAAGCAAACGCGCCAACTGTCTCAGGACGGAGGGAGTATTATTTTAAACATTATTGAATGGACCGTATATTATATCTATTGGTAATGAAGTGAACATGTCCTTAATATTTCATATTTATATAATCTACATTTATAGAAAATTATGATTATCTTTTTTTTTTTTTCTTTGAATTAGTTTTTAATATAATATTATGTACTACATGAAAAATAGATATAAGCCTGACATCTAAAATAATATAGCTTGTCCCCATTTATTTAGGTGTGTGCAAATGCTCAATCTATTATCATTTCTAGAAAGGTCAAATGGGTCAACCATTCCCCTATCTACGCATCTCACGTTATAAATCATAATTGAAAAAATAATATCTTATACTATAACTCGTTCATAGTTCAAAAGTCTCTCCATGTGATAGGAAAATTTGTAAGATGAATAAGAAAAATTTAGCTCACGTGTGACGTATGCAGAACAAAGATTTTTTTTCATGAGAAATTTACATTAATATTAGAGGCAGCAATTACTTATCATATTTGAGGATAAAATTACAAATTTTGTCCAAAATATAGGAGTTCACAATATTTGCCCAAATTTGAAGGGTGAGACTAAAATACCCCTAGAGCCAAAAATCAATTTTTTTTAACAGTTTTCGTTTTTTTGTCTGTATGAGTTTTTTTTTTTTTTTTCAAATTCACTTGGTAAGAATTTTTGACAAAATGCATTTGGTAAGAAATTTTATCTTTCATTACGTTTTACCAAATAACTTAGTTAGAAATATTATAATTTCTTACAATATTTTAGAAATTTCTTACGAATAATTTTGGTAATAAATTTGACAAATTCTCCAATTTCTTAAAAAAAATGTAATTAATTGTACAGAGGATGGTAAGAAAATACATCACATTTCTTACCACTTAATACACTATTATTAGTTTCAGAAATGATAATAAATTACATGTGTTGGTAAGAAACAACAAAAAATTATCAAAAAAAACTGCAGATATAGTAAGAAAATTGATATTTTCTCGTCTTTCGCGTCTCATAGCCGTCGTCAGCCATATAAAACCTACAATAAGAAATGATCCAATTCTTATATAACTTGAAAAATAGTAAGAAATTGCAACTACCGCAACAAAACAGGTCAAGAACAGCAAAAAATTATCAATTTTAAACCCTAAATACTCAGTCTTTTATTACCAAAATAACGTAAGAAAAAATGCCAAATTCTTACCAATTTATCAAACAAAACAAAATAAGAAAAATGACAGATTCTTACCACTTATCATCAATTACCAAAAATAATGTAAGAAATTATCTTAGCACAGTGTTCACATCACTAAAATTATAGTAAGAATCTTCGGTCGATTCTTACAAAAAAGCAGTTAATTCGTAAACCCTAAAATAAGAAAGTGTCAAATTTTCATATCGAAAACAAAGAAGAGAAATGTAAGAACAAATAATTTTCTTACCGAAAATTTGTTACAGCAAAATCAGACAAAATAAAGTAAGAAAAATGTCAGCAACAAATCATCAATTTTAAACCCTAAATATTCAATATTTTATTACCAAAATAACGTAAGAAAAATGTCAAATTATTACCAATTTATCAAACAAAACTAAGTAAGAAAAATGACAGATTCTTACCACTTATCATCAATTACCAAAAATAATGTAAGAAATTATCTTAGCACAATGTTCACATCACTAAAATTATAGTAAGAATTTTCGGTCGATTCTTACAAAAAAAAAAAAAAACAGTCAATTCGTAAACCCTAAAATAAGAAAGTGTCAAATTTTCTTACTGAAAACAAAGAAGAGAAATGTAAGAACAAATAATTTTCTTACCGAAAATTTGTTACAGCAAAATCAGACAAAAATAAAGTTAGAAAAATGCTAGATTCTTACCAATTACCATCAATTTTAAACCCTAAACAAAATTTTCTTACCATGATATTGCAATTTTCTTACCGATAATTTTGTATTTTCTTATCACGGAATTGACTGCAAAAGAATAAGAAAATTACGACTTCAGTCGGGAATTTCATCAAACACCTTACCTTCGTCCTCCACCACAAGTTCGAATCCAGATCTGGAAAAAGAGAGAGAGAGAGAGAGAGAAGAAAAAAAAGGAGAAGAAGAAGAAGAAGAAGAAGAAGGAAAAAAAACCTAGATCTTTGTACAAAAACCCTAGATCTATGTAAAAAACTCTAGAAGCTTACCTTTTGTCCTCCACGGGACTGCTATGGCTTCCGCCCTCCTCATCCTCATCGGCGTCGAAAGCCATCCTTCCAAACCCTAGCCCTTCGCCACCTTCACCGTCGAAGTCATCTTCTCCATCGTCGTGAGAGAAGCATAGAGGAAGCTTGAGGAGAAGCAGAGGAGAAGAAGAAAATTTGGAGCATATTATTTCTCCCTGCTCCTCTTCTTCCGTCGAGAGGATGAGAGAAAATGGAGAGGTGAGTTTGTTTGAATTTTTAGAGAGAGAGAAAGAGAGAGTGGGAATGAAAATGGAAGAAAGGGGAAAAAAATTTTATATTAATATCTAGGGGCATTTTAGTCCCACTTAATAAAAAAGGGCAAAATTTGTGTGTTTCTTATATTTTGGACAAATATTAGTTCTCCTATCTCTAAGAGGACAAAACTACCAATTTCCTCTTAATATTATAGTACCAATATTTTTGCCAAAAAACCACTAACTAATTATATTATATTAACGAAATTTAGTATATAAATGATTTTATTTTCTCCACTTTATATTAACATTTTATCATATTATAATATATTAAAAGGTATTCCCTCCGTTCACTATAATTACGAACTAGTATTTGTCATTTTGGAATGTCCATTAAAAATTATGTACTTTCTATATATGTTTGGAAATGAACTCACATGCTTTTTCACATCTTTATCTTTAGTGGGTCCCCTTTTCCATTCACAACAATATCTACTAACCTTCTCTTTAAACTTGTCTCAAAACAAAAATTTATAATTATAGTAGAGGAAAAAAGTATATTATAATATTATTATATTGAATATTAAAATTATATCTCATATATGCTAACAGCTTTCATAATATATTTATAATTATTAGTGCGTGACACTCATACATATTAATAAATGATATATATTAAACTCAATTGGGGAATGAGTATTTGGTTGATATTTTTCAAAATCTAATATATATATATATATATATATATATATATATATATATATATTAGTTCGTATAAAAGTAAGTGAAATAAGAATAAATTTAAATCATTGATCTTATATAAGCATGATTGCAGTATCAACAAACATAAAAATAGTTTAAGCATCAAATTATATATAAATAAGCATGATTATATGTATATTTAAGCATGATTTTATATATATTTAAGCAGTTTTTGCATATATATATGCATATTAAGACTTATTTCTATACTATTTGTCTATTTTTCGCATATTTGTCTAAGACTCATTTAATTGATATTTCGAAACTCTATTTTTTCCACTCGACTTGACATGTTTTTTACTTTGGGATGTCTCACTGGATATAGCTCAATTCTATATTTAGTGAAACACAACTCAATTAGATGTAACTAAAAGTGTATGGCCACGGCTTTTTTCAAAAGTAACTTGTTTAAATTATTAACCATTGTAATTAAAAGAGATGAGCCACCACCTTTTATTTCTAACACAAATTTTGTTAAATCATGTGCCCAAAAGGTATAGGCCAAATTAAGTGGGACAAATGAAATACTTCTTACAACAAGAAATCAAGCTATATTATTCATTTATTTTCGCCATGCTAAATATTAATATAGTACACGTTATTTCCACCTTTTGGTACACATATATATTATAGATAAATTGTGTCATACAAATATTATAAATAAATAGCATATTCCTAACATATACTGTAAATAATAGTCTCATAAAAAAAATCTAACCTCACTATTTTTTTTTTGGCACGATTATCTTATGATTCATTTCTATAAATAAAAAGCTCAGGCTGACCCATAGAATGAAAACTTATTACGCTACGATGACACAATGAGTTTGTTAACAATTATTTAACATTCGTTATCATTTTATCAAAATAGTACTCAAATTGCTAGACAGTCTATTTATTCTTATTATATTAGAAAACATCTACGAGCCTAGTTATGCTTGTATATTACATTAGACAAATCAAATAAATTAACAATTCAATTTCCCACAATAGAATAGAAGATAAGTAAAGAAATGTTAAAAGAGAAAATAATAAAAGAGTAATGAATAACACATTCCAATCTATCCCCCTCCAAATCTTGGATCCGGATCTAAAACATTACCGTACCCGCAACAAGCAACCGTAGTCCTACAAAAAAAAATCCCATTATCGTAATTAACACCAATATTAAGGGCACATTACCACTCCCCACTCTATAAATACCGCACCTCCCTCCCTCATTCAAAACCCTCACTTTCCAATTTCAAAATTCCAATACAAAAAAACATTACAACATTTTCCATTTCCGAAAGAAAAAGGAAAAAGAAAAAAAGAAAGAGAGAATGTCGGCCTGCAGCAAAATCCGCCACATTGTGAGACTGCGCCAGATGCTCCGGCGGTGGCGCAAGAAGGCGGCGATGGCGGCGCGACGCGCACCCTCCGACGTGCCGGCTGGCCACGTGGCGGTGACGGTGGGTTCCAGCTGCAAGAGATTCGTGGTCCGGGCGGCCTATCTGAACCACCCGGTTTTCAAGAAGCTACTGGTTCAGGCGGAGGAGGAGTTTGGGTTCAGTAACTCCGGTCCGCTCGCGATCCCCTGCGACGAGTCGCTCTTCGAAGATATTCTGCGCTACTTGGCCCGGACCGAACCGGGGAAGAGCAACTCGACCGGCCGGCTCATGAGCTTCGAGGATTTCCAGAGGTACTGCCACGTCGGACTGCAGAGCAACCTTAAAATCTTGGCCGAAACCCGACCGCTTTTGGACGGCTTTTCCGACAAGGCTATTTGGTGATTAAAAAAAATGAAAAGAAAAAAAAAAAACTTCACATTGGAAGCTTCGAGAATTCATGGGTGCTGCACCGCGTGAATTAAGCTGGTTGCGGTACTGTATACGTAGTAGATTATACGAGAGATTCATTCTTAATTATGGATTATTTGTTTTTTGTACTTTTTTTTTTTTTACGTGGGGCGGAGAATGCGAGTGGAGATGGCAAAATGGTGGCGAGTCGCCGCCGAGTCGTCCCTGGTTCGGATCGGAGCGAGTTCGGTGGTGATATTTACGTGAATATGGATGGAGGTGGCGATTCTTGTTAATTGGTTTCGGTGGGGAAAAAAAACTGTAAATGATTAATTTTTTTTTAAAGCAAATATACCATGTTTTGTTTATTGTTCAATTATTTATTTTGAATAATTTAATACTAGTATTTTAGAGTGATTATTGATTGGTAGAACGTGGTAACGGTTGTGGGAGTTGCAAAGACAACAACCCATGTGAAAGCAAGGTCAGCCCACATATAATATATTATTATTATTATAAAATATATACAAATACAAATATGTTTCTGTTTTTCTTTTTAAAAAAATTAAATCCTTGTTAACAGCAAATATATGTTGTCAATTTATACTGATTTAAATACTGATAACATAAACAAGTCACTTTTAGCTTTGAGTTAATTAAATTTCCCTTTAACCTGGTTCGTGACTTACATGTCTAATATATTGACAAAATACATTTGAATATTCATCAAAGTTAATTTTGAACAAGAAATTAAATATTTATCGAAGTATTAATTCATGGATATATTAATACGTTTATATCGATTATTTGAGCATTTTCAAGGTAGATTACTTGATGTTTTTCTTCTTCTTCTTTTTTTCTTTTTTTTCTTCTTTTCTTTAATTAGTGCAAGTTAAATAATGCATAAACTCTGCTATGCTATCCAGCACATATAATGGATATCAAAAGGCCAAAAATATAAACGTTTAAAATTAAATGAATTGGATTTTTTTTTATTTTTTTTTTTGTGTGCAAAATATAGATGCAAAGATACAATTGAGGAATCGACTCCTCAATTATTTACAAGCTAGGATATATTTAATTTGGAATCAAAGATATTCAATTTTTCTTTGAGAAATAAATGATGCAAAAAAATTGTCGCGACTCTCACTCCTCAACCCTGTAGATCTCGAAGATTATAGCCAAATTAATTCATTTGTATCATTCATTGATTATCTATTCACTCACATATCAATTATATTGTACGTATTAGCACAAATTTTATAGATATTCCTTTATTCCCAACAATAATTAAGATTAAATATTTTTTTAAGATAAAGAGATCCCCATCACTTAACTAGGATTATTTTTTTTTTCTTATTCCTAAATGTTGTAAACTTGCCAGCAAAATAATTGTTCACGGAAGTTGTAAACTTAGCTATTTATGTAATTTAACTAAAGGGTAATGAGCATCTTTCATGAGCATTATTTACGTTTAGTCCATGTTAATTTATTCATTGTTGTATATTCTGATACGTCAGAAATTGTTATGAGATTATTGAATTCACAAATTACGTGAATAAATAAGTATAAATCTTTTTAACTTCAAAAAAATATAAGAAATAACAAATCGAGGTTTGGCATAATATATATGTGAATGTATATTGATCCTTGTAAAAACTATTTGAGATATTAAAATATGAAATTCTAAAAAAGAAAAATATCTTGTACTAATTGGACTAAACGTAAGTGGTGCTTACAAAAGGTGCTCACAAAATATTAGCAACATATTGTTCCTCTTTAACCAACTATCGTCTTTAGCAATTCTATCAAATTTTGAACTCGTTATAGTTCAAAATAAAACCGAAAAATCGAAGTATAAATTTGGAGCATGCCATGATGTTAGTTCTTTTATGTTTAACGAAGCTAGTGACTAATGACTAATGACTAAGCATGAAAATGCCATAATTGAACTAAAATTTCGTTGTTGACATTGATAAAATTATAAAATATTTAATTAATTAAGTTGTAATAATGGCTAAACGTCGTTTTCCAATAAACCTGTAGTTTGCACATATCTTAATTTTTTTTAAGTGGTAGGAGATAGAGTTAAATGAATTTTTGAATAATGATTGATGTGTATAATCATTCTTCATATTAATATATTTATCAAGCTGTCAATGAAGGAGTTTTCAGTTAGAGCTCATTTGACTAAAAATCAAATTATACGAGTATATATATATTTTTTAATATTTTATTTCCGATCTACACTTCATCTCTATATAATTGACTATTTTAGTAGATGACCTGATAGTATGGATTATTATTTCTCGCTTACTAAGAACAAAATAAATATAAAATGGCTGTATCAAAGGAAAGTTTTCCCCATTTAAAAAAGAAATTTAATTTAGTTTAGTAAAAGAGTGAGTGGTTTTCGATGATTTCAAGGGTTGCGAAGGGTGATCAATTAATTAATTGATGACATATTATGAATGAACACATGGGTTTTGGCAGAAAATATAATTTTTTGTTTATTTTTCTATGTTAATTAGGGCTGACCTTGTTAGCAGATTATTGATTAATTAAATACTTTTACTTCTATTAATTTAAGAATGTAAATTCATGATGAGTCAAGTTCGGTTTGCCGATGAGGAAATGGGGAAAACGACTCGGATAATAGTACTTTCTAAATCTATTGCTATTTGATGGAGATTAAATATATACTGTAAGATTAACAAAATACCGGAAGAGAACGCAGATAAAGTGAAATTCCGTTGATTCTTTATTGAATATCGGAAGAACACAAAACAGGGAAAACAAACCCTAATTTTATTATCAAAATCCAACTCTCCCACAATACATAGAGAATACTAATATTTATAGTCTAATAACAAAAGGATAAACATAGAAATTCCTTGGAAAATAAGTAAATGAAAACCTAATTAAGCAAATAATAATAATAAAAATATATATACTATATTTAATCTCCATCACTATTATTTTAATGAAAAAACTAAAATTTAAAATTTATGACATGAGAGTTATTCGCAACATTAATTAATAATGTTTCGATGTAATAATTATCATAATATGGCCAGTCATTTTCATTGTCAAAAGATATAGCTAGAACTATTTTTTATAAACTAGTAGGGATTACGTGCGTTGCACGTATAAATCCTTATTTAACATAATTAATTTATTTTAATTGATAGCAATCCCTCCTCAGTATTCATGTTAAAAAATTTATTTTAGGATATCCCCAAATACATGTTACTCCCTCCGTCTACGATCTTTAGACCCTATTACTATATCGGGATGTCTACATCCTTTAAACCCTTTCCTTTTTTTTATAGTAGGTTCCACAATTCAACACTTTGACATTTTAATTTATTAACACATCATCAAAACACATTAAACTTCGTGTGAGGATTTTTTGGTCTATAGATCATGGACAAATGGAGTATTTTATAATATAGAAATTATTCTTTTACACACTTTTATATTTTAAACATCGGAGTTATACCTTATTGACAAAAACTCGTGTCAGCCGGAGGCACCGTGCGGCCGGGCCCAAAGTGTCAATCTTTATACAGAAAAGTGTCAATTTATATGAATAAAAGTGTCAATCTTTAACATAATTATTTTACGAATAAAATGATAATTTTTAAAAGTGTCAATCTTTATACAGAAAAGTGTCAATCTATATGAATAAAAGTGTCATTATTTTAGCCCGGCCGCACGGTGCCTCCGGCTGACCCAAGTGTGTCCCTACCTTATTACAAAGAATACAATGTATGGTCTCCTAACTTTATCACATTTTTCAACCATAAACTTTAATTTTCAACCACATACTCTATATATTTACTGTATTATATTCAATTTTAATAATTTAACGTATATTATCATATGACAAATATTAAATAAATAATAAAATACATTTACAATAATACTATAATTTATTGACTTTAATTAAATTTTAATAATAACTAAATAATAAAAAATAATAATAACTAAATAATAAAATTCATACTTTTTGAACTAAATTTAATTAATTATATTAATTATCAAAACATACATTATATTAAAATTAAGTAGTATGTCAAGAGTAATTCTTCCCTACCCATCATGGGCATACTTAATATGTCCACGGCTGAGGTGGACAGCATTATATTTAAGGAAAATAATAATTTATATAATTTATATAAATAAACTTTACCATAAAAAACTAAACCCTACTAAAAAAAGTGAACCTCAAAAGGAAAAATTATTGACATGGCATTGTCACGTCAGCCGTGGGCACATTAAGTGTGCCCACAGTGGGTAGGAGATTATTTCTGAGTATGTCAATATAACCGTAAGCAACACAACACAGCTACAACATAAAACATACAAATAAATCAATTTTGTCGCGATGTTCTTTGTTATTTTCTGTTTCTCTAAATTTCAACTATAAAATGCATGTTAATTTTGTTCAGCCTCTTATCTAGCTATGTCCGTGCCTGTGCCCAATTAAAAATTAACATCAAAATAATTAAAACTAAAATTAACCCGACATTTAACTAATAAAATTAAATTAAGCAAAAAGACAATTACTGACAGTAGAAAATAATTATAAAATTAAATTATATGAAAATAATTAAAACTAAAATTATTGGAATGTTTTTATAAAAATATTTAAAATTAAAATTTTGGATATGGTTGGAATAACCAAAGTTGAGATAGGGGATCATATGAGATTAAATTTGTAGTCGAACTATATTTGGTTATTCAATTTACGCATATTCATAAAGACAAAGTCATTTATCAATTTACATAAAGAAGCAATATTTTTTTATCAAAGACTGAACACACATATACAGAAATACGACAATTGTCAATGCCTATTATTGGACTATGGACTAACACCATATGAGAAAGAAGCACAGGAAGAATAAAATCTACAATAAAGAATAAATTTGAAAAGCAATTGAAACAAACATAAATTTTTGCACTTACGGTAAACTCGCGTAATTGCCAAAGCAGGTAATCTAGAATTCAATGCATAGTATGACTAAAATACATGATAATTGTGATTTATACAGTAATTCACTGATACATAATTATTTTAGAGAAATTTTTGTAAATTATTAAATTTATGAATTCTCTCATAAGGATAATTCATGAATGCACGTATAGTAATTCGAGAATTAGATTTAATGTGCAACAGGTTGGATGTATATTATTTGATTATTGCATATCACGTACCACTTATTATATATATATATATATATATATATCTAATTATATCATTGTTTTTATAAGGGTATAATAAGCAAACTGTAAAACAAAACACTTTTATAATAGGGTATAGATTGTTCCTAAGTATATAAGTACATAATATTTTTTTAAATGTTGATATTATTTATGAGCTTTAAAATCTGAATTCAAATATATAATTTTTCGATTGATCTAATTTTACACTCGAAAATAGTTTAGGGTAAATGAAAGATGACATGGTGAATTAAAATTGATGTGGCGTCAAAACAACATAGTTTTGATCAATATTGTTTGGCTATCTGCATGGAAGGTTTTCTTAACTAGCATGAATGTTATGTGGAGTAAGGAAGCAAGAGGCGTTGTTACGTGGTTTATTGGAGTGTATATATTCTTCACAAATAAAAGTCCTATGCGTGCATGAAAATATTCTTGGAAATATACACGAACTCTCTTATCTTGGGAAACATGAAAATATATCGAGTTTGTCAAGAAACCCTATGTATTGTTGAAGAGCCGCTCATTGAGAGACTACTTAGTTTATTATTGTGATCCGACTAGTATCCGATTATCCGTTTCTTGGACATATTAGTCTTCAATGAGTAATCATTCTTTTTAAGTATTTATAAACTCAAAGGTAAACTTAAAATCTGTGGGTTTTAAATTTGGCTATTACGGGTAGGTAGTATAGCATCAATTCAATATATGAGGGGTTGGAGAGTGAAGAGGTGTCATAAAGTAGAATCCTTAGTGAATGATATCATTTGTAACTCGAGAACTATACTAGTGGATTGGTTCTTTGGACAATGGCCGTCGTACGTAGATGTGATATCACCGAACTCGATTACCAATTTGTGAGTTCTGTGTTGGTCTATTTCGTAAGTCCTCACTGAAATATATATTTTCCTTATAGATTTGTCAAATTATTTGTATTTTCTTTGAATTCTTGTGTTTAGTATAAATTTATTATATTTTTATTATTTTATTTTTATTAGTTTTATAGTAGTTTTTGTTAATTTTTATTGGTTTTACTGTGATTTGTGGTAGTGATGGTTGTTTGTGAACTTAGCAGAAAATAAGGAGAGAAGGAAGGAAAAGAGCTTGAAAATGGAAGAAAAAGAAGCTACGCGGGGAGAATACCCACAATTGTGGGCCTTGGAAGAGAAATCGTGGCCTTGGTTTAAATTCCCACGTGGGCTTCTTAGCAAGGGTTGTGGCGTTTTGGAGGGATGATGGTGGGGGTGGGGTAATTTAAACATAGCCCCCATTTATCTCATCATAGCCTCCCAAATAAAAGAATAATACAATTAACTATAAATTTACTCTTATATCCATATATAGTCCCCATCAAATTTTTTAATAAATCAAATTATAACTTCAAATAGCCTCCGTGGCTGTGTATGTGTATAGCAACTGCAAAACCTAAGATTGCTTACGAAAATGGAATGTCAAATTCGTCGTCTTTCATGGAGAACGATTTGCTTGCTAAATGCTCAAGAATAAGGACTAGTCTTATTCACCCACAAAATTCTTGAGGAGTCAAAGGACGGAGGACGATTCTTATAAGCGTGCGTCACCACCATTAAAATACGCATGTGGAAAAATTAAAGTACTATGTATATTTATATATATAGTATGACTTAATTTAATTTAATTTTTTTAAGAACTGGACATTTTTGTTCTCCATCTCTTTCTGATGCTCTAAGAAGAAAAGGAACCAAGCTTGTTTTGTGGAAGTCAGCCCATGTCCCAAAGAAGAAATCGTCGCTTATCTTGGATTTCCAGCAAGGGGATATGACGAATTGACGACATTCGTACATCTACTCTTCTTTATAAATTTATGGAATAGCGTGGGTTGCATTCGGAGGCTATGAAATTATTGCAGAGACTATGAAATTATAATTCTATTAAAATTTAATTTTATATTAAGAGTTATATTAGTATAAGAGTACATTTAAAATTATTTTAATATTTGTTATATTTGAGGGCTACGGTGAGAGAAAATGGGGTTATGTTTAAAATCCCCCGTGATGGTGGCGTGGAGAAAAGGAAGACATTGGTTGTGGGCTCATCTTATAAAGAATCATGGGCCTGCCAGTATTACACTACAATTATCGGCCCATCTAGCTTAATTAAACGCGGATTAGTTTTCTTATATTGTACTCCGTAGTTTCTTAGACAAGACGAAAAAGGACTACTTCTTGACATTATTATTTTTAAAAGGACTCCTTCTCGACATTATTTTTCAGACTTTGTTTATTTTTATTTCCTTGGAGATACTTGGAATTAGGGTTTGGATTTATTCCCTTTAAGGATTCTTCAATTATTAATAAGTTTTTTCTTCCTTGTATGAGAATGATTGAGATGATTAATTTGCTATTAATTATTTACATGACGATAAGTGGCTAGATTCGTTTTCTAGGATTCAGATTCAGAAACCAATAATTGAATCTTGTAAATTATTACACGCTTGTTGATTAAATTGTGCTTGTTTAATTTGAGCAACTGGCCATTGTTTAGATTTGTTAGATATTAGATGAGATCGAGAGATAATTATAGTATTGGATCTAGGTTTAATTGACATTGGTTTTGAATCACAAACGTATGAATCAATTGCTTATTTGTTTATCATTATAAACCTTTTCTGCAATTGGTTTTATTCATACTTGATTCATATAAAATGGGAGAGGAAGGCTACAAAGAGTCATGAGAACGAGGGGGTGATGATAAATTTGAGAAAGATGGAGATTTCTCTTGTTGATTGCCTATATTTAATTTGAGGAGTGCGGATAAAATAGTAAATTTATTAATAATTTTTTTTTATTAATTTTTAAATATGGGCTATTTTGAGAGAAAAGGGGCTATGAATAAAACCAACCATGATTATCAAGTTCAAGTACCGTATCTTTTTCGCGCTGTCTTGGCCCACTGGGCCAAATGAATATTAGTACCATTTGTACTTAAATCTTGGAACTTCAAAACTTTTTATTTTTATGTTAGTGGAGTATATTTTTTCCTTCTTTTCTTATAAGAATTCCACATTTTTATTTATGGGAATAAAAAGTCACCGTAGGTTGCATTTATTCAAAGACGTTCTAACTTCTCTTGTCCATCAAACAATCAATCGTCTCTTCACTTTTTACCATGTTTGATTCTGTTTTCTTTCTTAAATAGTAGAGACATATTAAACTTTATTAATTTTGCACATATGCATTAGCTGAAATAATATAATTCATCGTCAATAAAAGTGTTATAATGCATTGCAACGAACACGAATTTTGCATTGGCATAAATAAAAATAATGCATTAATTGAAGTGAGGTAATGCACCTATAGAAGTTTTGTAATGCATTTCACCTCGTACGAAAAATGCATCGACCGAAACAAGAACAATGCATAAATTCCTTTGAGTGCAGTGCATCTACAAAAGATCAAATTTTTAAATCTAGCGAATGACGTAATTACTCATATACATTTCACTAATTTTGATTTTGTCTATCATTTTTTTTTTCTTGTGGCTTGATATGATAATATTATTTTTGAAATATTTAAAAATTTATAATAAGATTTTATTTCAAGAATGTTCAAATTGAAATCGTACGACAATTTATTTATGCTACAGTGCATCACCTTAAAACAAGCAATGCAGTATAATATCACACACTATATTAATATGCATTGATATTTTTATCTGCTTCATGAAGATGTTATATTGTTGAATAATAGATTAACTATATCAATTTGTTCACAATCCTTGATTTTTCTAATTGGTTTAGGTGTGTGTGTGGAACTGAATCTTTAGTCGATAAATTTGTTTTCAATTTATTTGATTTATTTGATTAGTTTATTAATTTTCATGAAATGCACAATTTCTGAACATTTAGCTGAAACGTGCATCATAATTATTAGGTCTTTGTTACCATATTACCCTTACTATGTCCCTCCTCATTAACTAGGATTAATTAATTTCATAATCTTTAAGTTAATGTGCTTCTCCTTATCTTATACGTTTATTTCATATCGGTCGAAGAGAACACATTCTAAAATGGAAAAATAATCTTGAATATAATGTGATAATGAATAAAAAAAAAAAAATCGTGGAAATAACCTATAACTCATTATAAGAAATATGTTTCGTCAATGATGGATAGAAAACGTCCAACCAAAAAAATCAAAATTAAATAAGTATAGCTTAATTTAGAAGTAATTGAAAGCAAATAGTACATTTTATAAAGAATTTCGACGTAGGTAAGGTGTAATTGGAATGCACGTGAATTGTTTCTTTGATTTAGAGCAATGGTACAAAATATGCAGGTTTATTTATATATGCTCGCATTGAGACAAATTTATGCAACTACAAAGTTTTATAGCCCCCAGAAATTAATAATTGAAGCCCTTTGATTTGATTGACATAGAGTGCTGAATTTAATTAGAAAAAATATTACGAATATAATCAAGGCCACATAAATATGAATGGGATACAAAAGATGAACGGTACATTGGTCGACTGATCACTATATATATATTAGAGGTGGGCCAAGTAGAGGTGCCCACGGTTCCAGAACCGGAACTGAACCGGAACCGAACCGGCAGTTCCGGTTCCAAGATGGTCGGAACCGAAATCGAACCGGAACAGTAACGGTTCTGATTCCGGAACCGGATAGGAACCGACTTTTTAAAAAAAAATAATTTTTTTTATTCGATTATGATTCAATGCTTCATTGTTTATTGATTTAATTCTAATTGTAAGACAATTCAAATTATAAAATGTAAGAAAATACTTTAGAGTGAGATTGTATAATTTTTTATTTATTTATTAATCTTAAACCCTTGGATATCACATGTCGATTCCAAGGGCCGAGCCTCGTTAAAACTTCCGTGAGGAAAAAGAGTACTCGTCTAAGCATTTTAATAGACCACTACATATTGTCGAAATCGAAATCGTCGTCGAAATCATCCGTTTCTTCAGAGGCATCGGTGTCGGTTTCTGCTTCGGTGGTACTGATTGGATCATGTTCAAAGACCTCATCCCATTTGTTCTCTTGCTCACGGTGTTCGGCTAAAGTGTAGTCCTTGAGCAATACTTGAGCTTCGAGATTCCGCGGGGTCATCAGTTGATTGTCTTTCATCTAAAGTGTACCCTCCGCTGCTAAAAGTTTGCTCGGCCGACACCGTCGAGGTAGGAACAACAAAGAGTTCTCGAGCCATTATGGATAAGATTGGGTATTGAGCTGTTCTTCTTAACCACCAATGCAAAAGATCTTGAGTGTTTGGACTTGCACTTGTTAGTTCTGATGCAATAACCGGTTCATTTAAATATATAGACAATTCATCATTTTGAGCGAGTCCGGATGATCCCCTGTTTTGGAAGAAAGAATGGAGTTGTTGGGCCCGTTGACTCTGAGACTAATTCCTAAGTCCATAGATGGCCTTGGTCTCCTGCTATGTTCAGAACCTCCAAAAGAACCCCCATATTTCTCTACGAAGTGATTATACAGGTACCTAAGGGATGCATCTAAATTTCCCCTAATAAGATCTATGGAAGGCAAATCTAACCCATCATTACCCTTCCTCCCTGCGAATCTCATCTCCTCCAAAGCGTTGTAATATAATTCTAGGAGCGATATCACACCATCAAGCTTTATGACAATATGACATCTTTTATGTAGATTGTCATCTTCAATTCGTCATCATCATGTGACATTATTTATTATTAATTTAAAAATATTTTTTGTATTAGTCTTATTTATTTTAGCTTATTAAATTGTGAATTATAAATTAAATGATAAAAATATTTAACTTTACAAATATAGCATTTCCATATAAAAAAATGTAACACACTAATCAGTAATCAAATGTTACATCAAATAAGTATAAAAATACAAGTATAATATTGAAACATAAAATAAAATTAGAATAAAAAAAAAAACCCGGTTCTTTTCGGTTCCGAACCGGAACCGAACCGTCGGTTCTACCGGTTCCTCGGGTCGGTTCCGGAACCGCCGGTTCCGGTTAAAACCGACGGTTCGGTTCCGGTTCCGGTGGGCACCTCTAGGGCCAAGTGCCCAAATGCGGGTTTGGGCACGGAACCGTATCCGTACTCGGCGGGTACGGTTTCACATAACTGAACTCGTACTCTAACCGCGATATAAGTGGGTGCGGGTACGATCTTGAGTATGACATGCGCGGGTACGAGTGCGAGTACAACCTGACGGTTCCAGCGGGTTTTACAATTATTATTTTTAATATTAAAAATTCATTTTAAATTCGTTTAGTTATACTTCGAATTATTTGCAATAAAAAATATTATTTTATTACAAAGAATCTAACAATCTAAATAAAAACTAGATCTCTAAATACTAAATTAGTGGAGGTCAGGTTATTTAAAAATTTAATCTCGAGGTACTGAGCACCGTTAAAACATATTTGGTGAAAATTTAATGGACTAAATATTAAAGTAGGTTAAAGAGTGCATGTCTAATTAAAACTAAGTAATAAAAAAAAAAAAATTAGATGAAATACATCAAAATAGTGGGTCTGCGGATCGCGGGTCCAACTTTTAGTACCTGTACCTGAATCGCCGCCTTTGGCGGATACGGTTCTGAACTTGAACCGGCGAATACATGTACGAGTATAAATCATCCGGGTATGTGTATGAATGCGTGTATGAGTTGACAGGTATGATTATTTTAGCCAACTCTAATATATATATATATATATATATATATATATTGATGAATTTCCATCTCTAAATTTTATAATGTGGTAAAAGGGCTACGATATAAGTAAATGTATAACAATTAGGAGAGAATATAGTTTAATATTACAAATATTAAATTTAATGTGTATAC
The DNA here is from genome assembly GCA_001642375.2 of Mentha longifolia. Lineage (NCBI taxonomy): Eukaryota > Viridiplantae > Streptophyta > Magnoliopsida > Lamiales > Lamiaceae > Mentha > Mentha longifolia. The sequence goes on from CM038110.1 coordinate 12,309,823, forward strand.
TGTTAATGTATTAATGTCATATTTATACTAAATATATACCTAAAAAATTTAAATTAAATTATTTTTGAAAAAAAATAGATACCATTACCACATCAACAATTGACATATTAAATATACTACGATAAGTAGGGAAGCATTTATGTTACAAAAGGTAAAGTATAATCCACGTCACCATACTTGACAATTTTATGGCTCCGAAAATTTGACGCAAGGATAAATTTAATAATTTAGATGTTTATTATTTAATGATCAATGACGTTAGCACATGATATGTACATGAATGGTTTATAGTTTAAGATGGCCAAAGTGATTTTAGCCTTACTTAAGATTTAATAATTAATTCTTATATATATATTTCTCTCAATAAAGACCTATTTTATAGCGATGAAGTTGCCCATATAGTAGCCCAATATGAGAGATGCAATTAGTGAATTCATTAGTGAAACCCCTTTTTAGAGATGTTAAATTAGAACCAAATCTAATAATTGAAATTCCTTTTCACATGTTGCCATTGTGCAGTGTGCCAATTAGAGGTCAATTTCAATACCCATTGTACTATATAGAAGTAATAAAGACAGTTCTTTCATATAATTGATGAATATAAAAAAAAGTCAGAATTAGATCATAAGTCTAATCTCTAATCAACACTCTTAATTATAATGTCAGCTCGTGATTTAAGATTATTCCTCATACATAAATATATTACTGAGATCAGCAGATTGCTAATCTCACTTTTTAATCAATGGATATTGCTTCACTAATTAAGTAGTGATTTGTAACCTAGGCCAAAGACAAACAACATGGTATAAGAGTACGTAGGTCCACTCAAAACTTACAGGCCAATGTGGGCCAAATTTAATTTAATGTACCACTTCATTTTTTTTTAATCTAAGTGGGTAGAGCTAATCATTGAGTAATAAATTCTTTCAATTAAGGAATTAATATTTTGCTATATCATATGTGATTAGTATCAATATGCCAATGCAGATGAGTGGTACAAGAAACAATCCAAAATTATTAGACATGATAAGATCTCCATACTTTGATGATTTGATCTTTTTTATAAAATTATGATTATATATATATATATATATATATATTATACAAACCGTAATGTAAAAGTTCTGTCATCAAATCATATTGCATAAAAGTTTCATCCAACTTACGACTTTTTCGTCTTCTCGAGTTATGGATATATGCATGATAATTTTTTCGGGTTGAGTCAGATCGAACCCGAATTTTTGAGTCAATAAATACATGTCTTTACAGGACCCTAAGAGCATCCCTAATGCACCGGAGCTTTTGAGTTCTCCGCGGGTCCGGTGCCGCGTTGGGGAGCCCACGGTCTCTCTCATCTGTCTCACTCTAGCGAGCTGTCTTTTTTTTTTGGTACCTTTTCTCGTTGCTTTTTCTTTTTTGTTTTCATTTTTTTTGTTTTTTATTTTATTTTTAATCTGAATTTTATTTTAAAAAATCTTATTACCTATTCTCTTTGTTTTAATATTTTTTTTCATTTTATTCATATAATTTTAATTTTTAAATTTAAATTTCTTTAATTTATATCTCAGTTTTATTTAAATTGCGTAATTTAGTTGCTCAGGTGTAACATTATTTTTTTGATCGATTTGATCGAAATAAAAATCAAAAGAGAAATCGAATTAAAAATAAACATTAAAAATTCAAATTTTGAATAAACAAATTATAAAAAAAAATCGAAAGGAGCTCGGAAGAGAGCCCGCATATTGAGGTCGATTTTGGAAGTTAATTCTCTCCGCCGAAAAAGTGAGATATAGCCCACTGCACAGCACTTTTGGGCTCTCTCATTGCCCATTGGGAGTGCTCTAACTAATAATTAATTTTAAACTTTTTTTTAGATGTTTTCAATATTTTGAATTTATAAGTAAATTTTACAGTAAGTATCTCAAATAAAATTTATTGTTTTAAGAAGAAAATGTATTCAATCCATGCATTTCGCTACTCATTATCAACCATGGAAATTGAATAAATTTAAGGCGTTGTCATTATATTTCTTCTTCTATTATTATTATTATTATTATTATTATTATTATTATTATTATTATTATTATTATTATTATTATTATTATTATTATTATTATTATTATTATGCAATCGAAGCCAAAAATATTGTAAGGTTTCATCTGCAACGGTTAAAGAATTTTTTGTTAAATCAAAGCATCATGTTATTTATTTATTTTTATTTTATTTAGTTTTGCTTTTTACAGCTCTACTCTTTTCTAGGCTCCATCATCTTGCAGTAGAACGTGATTGTCAAGGAGCTGAGTGATATTTTTACCTTTCATGATCAGAAATCATCATGATTTCTTCTACATGCATTTGCTTTAAGTAGATCTCATGATAGATGAAATTGGTGGCGTTTTCTCGACTTTATTAAAGTACTTATATATATATTTTTTTTTTTTAATAACGAATATGAAATTTTGTATTGGCCCAAATAATGAAATAATCACCCATTATTAAATATCAAAAAATAGCCATACATCGTAATTATGAAAATAATCAACCTAGCTCAATAAAATATATTGCTAGCTAAAATAATAAAAACTAAAATTAGCCCTTATACTAGTTTAGTCCATCAAAAATAAATTTTATTCTAATTGTATTAACATATCAAACAACCTTATTTTATGTATACTATACATCTTAATGGACACATTAAGACATGCTCTCTCTGTTCTTAAATACTTTCTCTGTTTCATGGCTATCATAACATTTTTTCAATATCTGTAAATCAGTGAATAGATTTCGAAAAGTGTAACAATAATCATGTCACGGAGAGAGTATAAAGATTTCATATAATCTTGCACTAGAATTAAGAAATTCTAATAACTTTATTTATCCACATAGAAAATATACTATCTAATTCACCAATGTAAATCTTTACTCCATCTATTAAACTAAACTAAAATTAATTCATCTCTTCATTTCCTACTTCAACAAATGCCTTTCTATTCTTGAGATTATCATTTTTGGTTGTATATTGGCTAGAGAATTTAACGGGAAGAGTTGTATATATATAGGAAACGGTTCGTGTGTTGCAAACACAATATACTCACACACACGCACTCGGGGTGACTCGAACCCCCAACCTCTTGGATTGGAGAGGAAGCTTCTTACCAACTGAGCTATGCTTCGTTGTCGAGAGAGTTGGAAATTGGAAAATTCTATTTTAATACGTGAGAAAATCTTATAAAAAGAGAAGTAGTTTTAAAGGCTAGGAAAATTATATTCAAAAACAGAGAGTATTATTGAAAATTGTTAATTAGCCAGCTATACATTAATAGCTAATGATTACGAGTACTATTTATCCACAAACTTTAATGATTTTCAAGATAATAATTGTGAATTGAAACTTGTAGCAGAAGCATATCTAGTCATTATAATAATCGGATATAAATAAACAAAATTCTTAGTACTCCCTCCGTTTTCTCTCTGACTTGGCCTGTTTCGCTTTCATAAAACAAGCCAAGTCAGAAAAAATGGAGGGAGTACAAAATTATTAAGATGCTATCATTCTAGCTATCTTCCTTTTCTTTTTGGAGTATCTTTGTACTAATTAACACTTAATCTGACCACATTATACCATTCAATTACCATGTCATTATTTTTATCATACTCGTGAGAAGTCATTAGTTGGCCAAATAAATCTAAATCAAACAAACATTCTAAAACCAAATGCTATATAACACGTAGTGTAGTATACAGTATTAAAATATTATTCACATGAATTTATATAAAAAGAATGGTTATCAATCTAAGCTGGAAATATTAATACTACAATACACATATTTAATCAAAGCTCACCAGCTAAGCGAAATAAAAAAGTAAACGACAATAAGTTATGTAAGTGTTGGGTGCATATATGATGTTATTTTTAAATATATACATTAAATCTGTCTAAAGATTTGCAACTTCAAAATTTGCAAATGCTAATGAATTGCAGCCAGAATGACAAATGTCTAAGGCCAAAAAAATCTCAAACAAACAACCCACAAGTGGAACTCCCACCTAATAATAATAATAATAATAATAATAATAATAATAATAAGAATAATAAGGGTTAATGCCGCCAAAATACACAACCTTTTGGTCAACTTCTATATTTTCCATGACTTTTGAAAAATCCGATAAAATACACCAGCTTCGTTGACCGTCCGATTTTTCCAAAAATTAGCAGCTCCGGCGAATTGAGTCTGACGTGGAATTATACGTGTTATATCATTTATTTTGGGCTGCTGATTGTGTAAATAAGACGACGTCGTTTCATACAAAGAAGTAAACGACGTCGTTGGAGTTGTTTAAAGTTGGGAATCTGGTTTAGGGTGAGGACATTTTCGCTCATTTCACAAAATTAGGGTTCATGGCCGTTTTGGGGTTTAGGTGAGGTGATTCCGAGGTGACTTCTACGTGAGCTGAAATCACTAGGCACGTGTGCGGTTTAACAGAATCCAACGACGAGGACGACATCACGAAATTGGCGACGATTCTCTTCTACAGCGATTGCGCCCGCACCTCGCCTCTAATTCGCCCTCTTCTGCATATCCTAACCCTAACCTATATCTATTTCACTAGAAACAGAAAATAAAACGTCGTTTTGAGTCGTTCAAAATGACTTCGTTTTGTTTGCCGGAAGATTTTCACGATGACACGCGCACGACGTCCACGTATTAATCCACGTCAGACTCAATTCGCCGGAGCTGTTAATTTTTAGAAAAATCAGACGGTCAACGAAGCTAGTGTATTTTATCGGATTTTTCAAAAGTCATGGAAAATATAGAAGTTGACCAAAAGGTGGTGTATTTTGGCGGTATTAACCCTAATAATAATAATCATCATCATCATATGAAAAAAAACAAATTATATATCCTAATATATAACTCCTATAATTCATAAATTGACCAAAACTATGTTGTATACACCCTTTATGTTGAAATGATAAGTCAAGACAAAACATAAATTTAATGTGAATCAATTAAAAAAAACTTTTTTTTAATTTTATTTAACCAGACAAATACAACACATGCATCTTGAATGACTCGAACCTCCGACCTCTTGGGTTGGAGGAGAATCGTCTTACCAACTAAGTAATTATATTCTTGATTGGTCTATCCCTATCTTTCTGACGCATTTCGTAAGAGTTATATATATTGGATTCCAATGTACAAACTATTATTGTTATTAACCATTGATCGATCGTTCACATTTAATTAAATTTATCCAAAGTCCGCTAAATTGACAAACCAATTATGTATGCTTCACAGAGGTTACATGTATATTTAAAATTCGCCCACGAAAAAACATAGGTTAAAGATTTGATCAGATGGGTTAAAAATTATAAGCTACAAATTTATGAGATCATTTTATGGATTCGATTATTAAACTATTAGTAGTATTTAATATTTAGTGACCCCACTCTCAAAAAAATATTTAGTGACCCTCAAATTTACTAAAAATGCAGTCGGTGTTTTCCCTCAAATCTTCTGAATGAAAGAATTAAATGACAGGTGTGATATTATTGAATGGGTTAATCTTATAAAGGATTATAATCACTAGTCTAATGTTGAAATATTTAATTGATCTTAATGTAAGATGTTTTGAGAAAATGTTCTTAAATCTAATACGTAATTCATTTCAAAATGTAACGTTAAAATATGGGAATATGCTACTCCATCCCAAACTGTGACCGAATTTTAAAAATAATCCAAACAAAAGAATTATCTAAGTACTCGTGCAATCCAAAATTATACAAATATAACACCCCAATTTTATTTTATTTTTCGGTTATTTGCAACTATTTCCAGATTGCATTTTTTTTTTCTCACGAACAAAACTTGTCCCAAAACGATGTCGTTTGACTTACCAAAAAGCTATGTCTACATAGCTAGGAAAATAACGTTGGCCTCGTCAACTTCTGTTTGCTAGATACGGAGTAAATATTTAGTTATTTTAAATGACACTTAATTTGAAAGTTTGTGGCATTACTCAACAAGATTGAAACTTGGAGAACGGCCCCACAGTTCGTCATGAACATATTAAATGTGTTCACGGCTAATATGATAATATGATGTCGTTAATTTTTCTATTTATGTTTAACTTTTTTTAGCTAATGTTTAAATTTTGTTTGCAAGATATACTTTTAAGGTATATATTTTTATAATAATTTTATTTAAATATATATCATTGTCACATCAGTCATTAGCATATTAAATATAACTATGGTGGACAGTAGAACATTAATTTCTCTTGAAAATTTCTTTAAAAAATATATATATAATAGGGAGGGGGAAATGCCCCAATGATTGTAATAAAAAGATAAATTAATAATCCAGATATGGATATGTTAATTTGTGAACTAAATTTCCAAAATTCCTCTAAAATTCTGAAATTAATAGTTCTCGAATATTCTTTAGAGTGATTTGTACGTGACATAGTCACATAATATGTAAGTTAATTAATGTAGGTATTAATTTTTGCACTACATATATATTATATTTTGTCGGTACACCAAACTGAGTATCACCAACGTAAATCATAGGTTTTTCCTTCATCTAATCGCATAGTTGTATGTAGTTTATGAGTTCACCCATTAAGTATAAATAATTGATTTATTATACACTCACACACAAGTTATTATGCACATTACAAAAGCTAAACTATAAAAAAGGAAAATATAAGTCAATGTTTGATAGATTAGCAATTATGGTTAGGTATAGTGATGTTGGTTTAAGCTATATATTATCAACTAAGACACTAAAAATAATATATATTTTTAAGCGGCTGAGTTATCCATTACATAAACATAACAGTTTTAATAAAGATTTAACATTGAATGAGCTAATCAATCATATTCAATAAATTAAACAGGACCACAAACCACCTATTGATTTGTGATCGTCCACGATGACGATATTAAATTAATTTTGAGACTATTGGGCAAGTATTTGATATCTATCCGTAGTACATAACCCATGATGAGGCGGTGGTTTTACATAATTTAATAGATTTTTAATGCAATTGAGAAAATAATAAATATTAATAGGAATTCTAATTTTAGTCATGAGGTAGCAAAATAAGCCCGGCCTGACAGGCTGGCCTGTTTTTGGGTTGGGTTGGGCCACATATATTAGGCTCGATCAAAATTCGAGCTGCGTTTGGCAATCCAAAAATGACAAAAAGTCCGTTGAGCTTGGGCTGGACCGGCCTGGCTCAGACAATAACCCTTTAATAAATGCAATTTTTGAAGTCGTGTCAAATCAAAATATGATAATTGTATAAGAGCATCTCCAGCCGAGAGTCCCTTTTGGGGCTCTCGGAACTATTCTGGCAGAGAAGGACTCTCTTCAGATTTCATCTCTAGCCGCAAGTCTTTCCCCCGGGCTCTCTCTTATTTTTAATTCATTTTATTTACGATTTTCGATATGTTTTTATTCATTTTTCATTTTTCGTTCGATTTTAGTTATTTAATTAATTTTATTTTCAATTAAAAAAGTAACCAAATTTTTGGATTTTTTTATTAAATTGAAACGAAATACACTTGAAACGAAATACAACAATTAAAAAAATAAAAATACAATAAAACAAGCCTATTTTTCGATCATGCTCCACAACCGAGTCCTCATGAGAAAATGCTGCTCCAACTCTTCCGGTGACATTTGTGAGGTATCAGTGGCGAGCAACTTGTTGTATGCAGTCATGATCTTGCCCATATAGGCTTGCTTCTTCTTCTCCAAGACGTCCTCTTTCTTCTTTGCAATCGATAAGTACGTTTGATTAACTTCGGCACTTGATTGCCAAAACTCTTGTTCGGCTCCCTCCGGAACGTCCTCCAAATCAATCGTTTCCTCAGCTTGTTTGCCCTTTCCTTTATTCCTTCTTTGGGCGAGAGCTTTTTTGTTCCCCATAGGCCGGGGGCGTTCCGGAAAATAGCCATCCTCTTCCGCCTCTTCTGCGTCAGGATTGCTGGAGTTGGACGACCCGTCTGTGCCCTTCTTCTTTTTATTAGCGCGAAAAAGATCATACTTGGGCAATTTCAACAGCTCGCCATAGGCCTTCCCATATTGGAAAGCTTGTTTCGTATCCTTTAGATACAACTCACATGCTTTGTTGAAGACGTCGTTTGAGTCTTCTCCGCTCTTCCAGTCCCTCACACATTCAGCGTAGAAGCCATGAAATTTATTGCATTTGGGCATGATCTGCTGGTAATGCCCCTTTAGCATCTTCTTGTTTCTGGGCTTTTAGCCGATAGTATGAATCGTAGCGTTGTACCCAACGACGATCTTGCCCAAAAAATCATCTCCTTCTGTCGATCGCCAACTCCGGGGTCTTCGGAAATGCTAGACCACACCTTGATGAGATGAGCCGACTCCTCCGGACTCTATGCTACGGCCTTCGTCCGCTCGGTTGGCTCCGGATTTGGGGGGGCAGCCGTCGATGCGCTTGCTTTTTTCTTGGCCGCTGGATGCATGTTCGAAACTGACTCGAAGGAGCTCGATAGATTTAGCCCTTGAAAATCCGAGGCCGCACCTTGACTACCCCTGCACGGCGGAGTTCTGAATTGATCGAAGACGGGTGGAGAGACGTCTTGATATTCGGCACGAGAAAAACCCATCACCCCCTTGGCAGGAGGACTCGCGTAGGCTGCGAATCCAAGGTTGGTAGGCCGCGGCGATGACGGTGGAGAATCATAGTCGTCTGGGGTATCATCGTTGGGCTGATTGGGGAAACCACATTGGCCTTGAGAGCGCAACATTTCGAGAAACGTCTCGTTATCCATCGACATTTTTGAAAATTTGATAGATAAATGTAAATAATTTTTTAATTTTGTAGAGAAATATGAGAAGTGTAGATGATTTTTGAGGTGTGGGAGTTGATTTGTGATAGTGTGTATATATAGGGGGAGGGGAAAGAGCCGTTTGGGAGTAGCCGTTGCTCTCCAACGGCTGAATTTTTTTTATTTTTTTTTTAATTTTTTTGCTGAAATTCGATTTAAAAAAAAATTAAAATTAACCTGGCTGACGTCATAATGACATCAGCATAGGGGGGAGGGAGGGGGAGCGAGCCGGGCTCTCAATTGCGCACCGGACTCGCCGGACGACGGGCTCGCCAGCGCGGCCCGGGCTCGCGCCGCGGGCTCTCGAGCGGGCTCGAGCCCCGGGCGGCCGGTGCGCTGGAGATGCCCTAAGGATTTTTCTGGACAAATACAGCACATTAATATGTAAAATGATTTATAAAACACCTTATTTTTAAGGCTGGACGTTTTTTTTAAGGCTAAATTTGGAAGTGAAGTATGCATGAGTACTTAGTATTAGTGGGGTTAATAATGTCGGATACCAGCATAATATCATATAGGTACCTTTGTAATTCAAAATTTGTCGAATTCTTCACTTAAAGACAACCTTGAATACTTTAGAGAAGTAAGCTCCATTAAATGAACTAAAGTTGCTTCCATTAATCAATCTCCAAAGACAAATAATTTTTTATTTGTTGGAATGATCTGAGAGGTTAATTAACCTCCTAACTAAGATTTAGACATCTCATGTGACTAGTGAGTAATCAATTATATGCTTGTAATTAACAGGTCTTTGCTTCAAATCTAAGTTGATGAGAAGTGTAATCAACCAAATTTTGGCATGTCAAAAATAATGGGACCTTTTTGATTTAATAAATCATTATTACTAATTATTATGAATATGTCGGTGGGAGTTTCAAAAAAGTATTGAGACATTCCGGCTTTAACCGTCAAAATTCACATATGTACTCCCTCTCGTTTTCTTTATAGTGTCCCGATCAACAAATTGCAAATAATAAAAAAAAATATAAATTTACATGTTAACCTCATTTATTATTCTTTTTTTCTGTACACCACCTTATATATAACATTAATTATAGGGGTAAAGTTGGAAAAATATAGCTATTATGTCATCAAATTTCGAAATGGGACACTTAAAAACAAACAACAAAAATAGTAAGTGAGCTTAAATAAAAACGGAGGGAGTAATTTACAGCAATGCGTCGTTACACACTTAATGTGTCAGAGTCATGTTAATGATTTTTTTATTTAGAGGTTAGTTTGTTTTAGTATGGTTCATTTTTATAAGGTATATTAATAATATTTTTTTTAAATATACCACCATGTCAGTCGTGAGCATACTAAGTATACAGACGATGGGTAGAGAGCATTCTCTGTAATCTTATATTTTGTCTATTTTTGTGTACTCTTTACTTTTTAATACAAAACCATTTTGTTACGTGTAAATTGGTGAAACTCCGAAGCTCAACTTCCTGCGGACTTTCTATATATTCATTTGAATAAATTTCGAACAAAATCGGTGATATATTCTTTAGTTGGAAACTATTATAACTTCAATTAGAGCCCTGTGTTTAATTATTTACTAAATGGTTTTACGCAAGTATTATTTATTCTGGTGATCCGAGATATATATAGAAATGCAAGTCTTATTTATATCTCAAAACATTATACTACAACATTATATTTTCTATTATATGTTACAGTTAATTTATTGCTGAAATTTTTATTGCAATATACTACTAGAATGTTATAAATAAGTTTTACATTATAGCTTAGAGTATATTATTGCCATCGCAAAGAACTTAGACTTTACTAGTACCATTTCGAGTTTTTAAAACTTTGACTACTGCAGACTAAATGGATATTTGTGGACTATATATGCCAACACGATCATGTGTACTAATAAGATTAATGTGTCATGTGGCAATGCTATAAATAAATAAATAAAAACTAATATAAATATATACTCTAAAAAAATTAAACTTTATTATAAAAAATTAAATCCTACTAAAAAAATTTAACTCTAAAAAAATCATCGACGTGCCACTGCCATGCTAGCGGTGGACACATTATGTGTGCTAACGATGGATAGGGAGTGTTTCTATAAGATATACTTTCTCAATTCTTTTAATTATTCCATTTTAAATTTAGTCTTTATTAAAATAAGTGTCTCATTTAAAAATTTGAGAGTAAAAGAATTATGATGGTATCATTTTATCTTTTTCTTTAATATTATCTATTAATTGACCTTTAAATTATACTTGCGCAAAACCATTTGGTAAATAATTAAACACGGGGTTCTAATTTGAAATTATAATAGTTTCCAATTAGAGAATATATCACCGATTTTGTTCGAAATTTATTCAAATGAATATACAAAATGTCTGCAGGAAGTTGAGCTTCGGAGTTTCACAAATTTACACGTAACAAAATGGTTTTGCATTAAAAAGTAAAGATTACACAAAAAATCCCAATAAGAATAATTTATAAATGAATAAACTCGTATAGTAATTAAAGATTACAATAAACTTCACATTATATTCAAGATAAATTTAACATTATAATAAGTCATATTTTTTTTTTGGATCTCTATGTACGATAAATACTAGATTTCCCAACTCCGAGATTGATAATGATATAGACTTAATTACTAAATAATCATTAGGTTTATAAGATCAGCCTTAATACAATAATTAGTCATTATTTTAATAAATTCCAAAATAAACAAATTAGAAAAGAGAGAGCAATATGATAAATAATGAACGTAACATAGAATAAGAAAGGCTAGCTATAATTTCAGAACTATATGTTTATATTATACTACTAGCGGGATATCACGTGATTTATATATATATATATATAATTTGTCAGTACCACTAAACCAAAATAATGGATCAAATTAGACATGTTACCAAATCAATTGGTCTCTCTGGCTTTTTTATTTTTATTTTTTTTATTTATGTTTTTTGTTGATAAATCAATGATTTTTTTTTAAAAAATCGAAACTTATATGTAGGAACTTTTGATTATTTCTAGAAGTACACTGATGACATGTTTCATTGTTACTGCCCATCAATGATATTTATTCACAAGAATGATTCCTTCCTCACAACATGTACTTTTTCAGTTGTTAGATTATTGCGTTATTCGTTGAAAAAAAAAATGAAAAAAAAAAGAATTATTGCGTTATATTAGTATAAATTAGTAGAATGTGATGCGATGTTGCATTCATAGTTATGACACGCAATATTTTAAGAAAATAAGGTCCCATGAAGAATTTGTTAATATCTAAGAAAATGAGATTTTTTGTCACTATTTAAGAAAATGATATACTAGTATAATATTTGTTGTCACTTTACAAGGTTTCCCCATAATTTTCTGCCGACAAATGCCCATTTCTATAGTTATTACTCGTGAGCTTATATATTTTCGACATAGGAAAAAAAAAAGGAAAAAAAAAAATTAAAATTCGAGTACGGAAGATGGACGCCTTGTCCCACACGTGTGTCGTACTTGCAAACTTATGGGGCCCACAATTTTATTATTCGGTCTATTGGTGAAAAATTATCAGCGTGGTTATTTCTTTTGTGCTTTGGGGACGTGTGTAATATTTTTGGTTTTTTTGTATTTTTAAAGAGGTTCAATAATAGTTTTTTTTATTTTTACTTACAAGGTGATTCGAACTTTCGATCTTTTGGTTAGAATAAAAGTGTTTTATTAATTGAGCTGCGAGATTCCATTTAAAAGTAAGTAATTTGAATTTGACTAGATTCCTCTGAGTTAGCGTATAACACACACAACGACTCCTCATTAGAGTCGATCACTTTTCTCTTTCGAAAGGTTTGTTCTAGTCGGAAGGCAATTTCAAAGTACTTTCCACGTTGCCACCGCAACTTTCGGAGGGGCAAAGTTCTTTCACATGAGGGAGAAACCATTATCTTTCTGGGGATCGTTCCTCCTAGAATTATCGAAAAATATAAAAAGTTGTATACATGCCAGCTTTGTACTGTCCGTCCGAGCAGTTATTGATTAAAGAAATAAGAGAGTTAAAATACTTCACTATTTAACTTTTTTTAGAAAATAATACCTTTGAGTCTTGCTAGTGGCTAATAGAACGATGTCATTTTTTATGAACAACATAGATCAAAATTTGACATAAGGTTCTAGCATATTTTTTGCTTTAACTTACATACGTTTATTGCTGAATACAATTTACATTGTCTTGTATGCACGGTATGTGTATAGATTTATATGATAATTTGAAAATACATGGATTGCTTGCTTGTTTTTTTTTTTTTTTTTCTTTGCTCTAGGTCTCTTTTATCTAATCTCCATTGCTCATTTTCAGTTTTAATTTATGTCCTTTTTTTCCCAATTTTATATCATTATTATAGGGAGACCCACCACTTAAATATTCATCCTCGAACGATCGCACTAACCTAAAAAATATCCAACTTGTCATATTAATTAACCAAAATTCGAAGTGCAAATAAAATCAAACAAAAATATCTCTAATTTTCAAATCTGTGACTCTTTCAACGATAATAATCCAATTTTACAGTATCAGAAAAATAAATACACTTCTTATCATAATAGGGTTTCATGTTGATACAACCTTTGTACATTCAAAATTTGGAATTTTATGATAATATTCTTGCTATTTGGTTTAGTCAGAAGCTTTTGTACTATAATTTGCAAAAATTAACAATAATTTGAAAAAAAATTGAAGTGTAAATTAGAAAAATTTTGAAAAAAAAAAAAAGTTTGGTCGGGGCTTTTGCTATAATCATTTTTATTTTTATTTTTTTTCATTTTTGTGTTTTCTTTATTGTTTTTAATTCTCTTCTTTTTTTCGTGGTGGTTGCGTTATATTTATGCTATTATATTCATCTTATTGTGCATGAGCAAATGATGAGCATCGAAAGGAAAAATTCAACAAGATGGCCACAAAATATGGAGCAACTTGAACGACAACTTTGATAATTATATTTTTTTTATCTACATCTTTCGTGCCCTTTATTTTCTAATAAAATTATCGGAATTAAAAGAAATCTGATCTTTGGTTTTTTATTTTTCAGATTTATCATCGGTACAAAGGTTTTGATATAAAGATATTATCATAATAAAATTGATGGGAAAAAAAAAATTGAAGATCGGGATATTTTTTGATAAGTTTCAAAAGTCAAATGTTACTTCTTTTTTTTTTAATTCAATTTTTTTCTCTATGTTCAAAATTTCCAAAATTCTATTGAATTACTTTTCATAAAACATATATAAAAGATAATCTATTATGTCTTTCAATATAATCTTTCATGCTAACTCAGGGCGATTTTAATACATAGCCCATTAAACCATAAAACATATCCGATGTATTTTCATATCTCTTATTTTATTTTCAGCTGTAACAAATAAAAACGAAAAAAGCAAATAATCTTATATTTACTGGAAACTAAAATTACGTATATTGATAGGCGTGTGGTAAATTGATGATATCATAAAACAATGACATAATTTTATTTTATTTTTTGGGCAAAAAGTACTGGAAAATACTACATGAAAATCCATTTATGAGTTTTTTTTGCTCAAACAAACAGTCTGCATGAAAATCCGCATACGTTGTCCGACACGTGTCAAAGATTTAAACAAATTAATTTTTAGTATATTTTTCTTTTTTATTTTCTTTCTTATTTTGTTGTTTTTTTTCCTTTCCATTATAGACATTTTAGTTGTAATTTACTAACATCATTCTTTGCACAGTAAATAATATTAGTAAGATTTATGAAAATGGGGTGGGGCCAAAGCGAAGCCTGAATTCAATATTACTCATCATTACAAAGCTAATAAAATAGGGCTTTAATTTAAAATATTAGTAACACACATTTGGTTACAAATCAATAAATCTGGCGCTCAATTATTGAGGAATGACTCTTATTAAAGAAAAATCTAATAATAAACCTTGCAACTTCTTTTTTGAGTTTAAATATTGAGCTTAGATAATTCCTTTTACAGATGAGAGGCCAGGGTAGGAGTCACGATCTCTCATCCTCTAACTAAAAAATTAAATAAATAAAATATCGAACTCATCATAGTTTTTGAGTCACTAATTTCCCACCTCTATGAAGTTTACTTTATCCTCCTCTATCTAAATTATTTTGTCTAAGAAATTATTTTTCACTCGACTTTAAAATTATATAAATAGAAAAGCTATTGGACGATTCACTTAAAGGAATCAAATTAATTGAAACGAATATTAATGCTTTCGATCAAATGTTATCGAAACCGTTTGAAAATTCCGCAACAATGATAACACTGCAATAAATACGCACTTTAATGACCGAAAATTCGGTGGTTAAAATGAAAAAATCAGTTTTTACTAGCCTTAGCAACCAATTTCCGACCTCAGTCATTACATTGTTAACTGATCACCAACCGAAATTTTGTTGTTAAGATTATGTCGTTAAATTAACAACGGATTGACGATTTATTTTACAGTTAGAACTTAATGACCGACTAAATTCAGTCGGTAAGCTGTGAAGGTCGCCAACACTACATTCAGTCGCTATTAGGTTGGTAATTAACGACTGATTTTATCGGTTGGTGATTACCAACCGACATCTCAATCGGTAAAGCTGAGACATACATATATATAATATTTCGGTCGATGTTTGGTAGTTAAATTTTTTTAAACATTTTTTTTGCCCATTTTTGTTTTTTTTACTGAATTTCCAATAATATCAACCAACCTACTAAAATTAATTTCACATCACATCCCAAAACATAAATTGCCAAAAGTTTTATATCCAACACTATACAAATCAAATTCAACATCCGACACCACATTCAAATCATCCCATCTTTTCAAACCAATTAAGTCCAATCCAATCTTAACAAATTAAACTAAAACCAATTCAACTAAAACCAACATATTTTAAGTTTAATCCATATCTAAATAAGTTGAAACATAAAGCTAAGAAGATGGGTGGGGGGGGGGGGGTTTGACCAATAATATGCTCCGGCTGAGCCTTCATCTGTGCATGCTTCTCGGCCTGTCTCTGAAACTGCTCCGCAAGCTCTGTCTGTTTTGCTTGACTTTGCAAGCGCTCCTCTCACTTGATACTTAACTGTTCCTTCATAGCTGCACGATTGGAGTCGGATGCCTCTCCCGATGACATAGATGAGTGTGATGTTGTAGTATAGTGACATACTAGACCAAAAAACCTATTCTTCTTCTCAAGGGACTTGACCACTCTAAGAAATATTGTGTTCATATAAACCTCAGGTTCTTTAGTGGTACCTGAAAGAGGCTAACGTTCCTCTGCTGCAATATGAAATACCTCATCCTACATTGCCTGTAAAATAAGTATTAATATTAAATTTTATTATATTAAGATAATTTGTTAACATATACTATATATATATATATATATATATATATATATATTGAATATAAATTCGGATATGTGTAACTAATACTAAAACAAGACTTACAACAATCTTCTTCGACTTGATATATATAATCTCCATTTTAATAGTTTTACCTCAAGAACACTTCCCAATATGTTTTATCCTCAGTTATATTCATCTCTTTAGACTATAAATTTAGTTGATACAATAACTGAGAGAGTTAGTAAGAAAAAGTTTATCCAACATTCAATAATAATAATAATAATAATAATAATAATAATAATAATAAAGAACTTCAATAAATATTAACCGACTGTATAATGTACTATTGTGCACTCATCGATCTTCCCCTGTGTCTAGTATGTCCGATCCCAAGGCCCTCAGGCACATACATTTTGTTTAACTTGGCCTTGCGAGATTGCTCTATAACATCCTCTAACTGTTAATAAACCTTTCAATGCTCACACTCATCCTCTATAATCAACAAGGGGGTTTTCTCAGTTTTCCCACAACTCCTTAAAGTCGTGCACCATATTATATCCTATAGTACCCTTTACATGCCAAGCTCTCTATACTGCACACTCAATAGCGGGATCCAAAGTATATTCTTTCTGTTGCATAACATATAAACATAGATAATTGTTGAAATATTTGTTAAGGGGAAGCGAAATCTATTTATGCTTTAATATTTATACAATTTGTTTGATTAGATTCCAAAACCCCATAGAACTTTCCCTTATTATTTTTTATGTATACCAATATCGCTTCATGTAATTTTTCAATGTATTAGAAAAGCTCACTTGTTAGGGAGCTACACTCCTTAAGTGTAATTTGTCCCAGCACAAGCGAAACAGTACAAAGTGAAGAGAAGCGAAGTGAAGTGAAGAAAAGCGAAGCCAGGAAGGGTGAAAAAGGTTTATTGTTACTAGAAGTGAAAAGTCACAAGCGATGACTTTGTTAAAAGTAAGAAGCAACTACAGTAAAAGCAACTTGAAGAAAAGCGTTCGTACAAAGATATTCAGAGAAAGCAACATCAGTACAAGCATAAAGTCAATAGTATCCAACACTGATGAAGCACTCGTGAGAAAGCATGAGAAGCGACGAAGTGAACTGGAGTTTGAATTTCAAAATTCAAACTCTACAACAGTTCGTATACTTCATTAATGCGGAGTGATAGACAGAGGACGCGTGGAAGATTGCTATGGGCCAACGGATATCGCCGGAACAGTGCACAGTTGTTGTCTCCGCTACATTCCAAGTCGGAAATCTGCAGATATCTAAGGTTTCCTCTTTCGGAAAGATGACAAGCCGGAAAAGCTCTGTCCACCCGCAAAAAGCTGTATTGTCGCTGGACTGAAGGGAATTGAAGAACACGCGCCACCTACCTCTCTAACGGGAAGATGGCTGACTCCCACTATAAAAAGGGCTGCATTCTCAATGTTGAAGACTCACGAAACTACTCTCGTGCACAAGTATTCAGCAAGAACTTCTGAGCTCTTTCGCATTCAACATTCAAAGTACTTAAGTTATAGAGTTAGTTGAGTCCTTAGAAACCCTAAAAAGTTTATAAGTTAGCAGCACCTAAATCTCTTCAACCTTAGACTAGAGCTCCATTTCAAATCTAGGAGGAGAATCCTTTATTCCTTTTATGTGTTCTTCATTGAAAAGGATTCTCTAAGTTAGAACTATCAAAACCAAACCCCAACCCAAAGTCTGTTTTTGTGTTGTAAGTTTGTGTTTGTTTAGTTGATTGTGAAGCTTGTGTTTGCATACACAAGTGGAAGGTCGATTTTAGGTTGTTTGTTTGTTGTAAGGTCACTTGAGAACCCCTTGTAATCTCAAGGATTTGAGTTTGTATGGAACTTGAATCACTTCACTGGGTAGGATAAAACCAGGACGTGTTTGTGTTGGTTGTTCGAAGTTTTGAGTGAAGGAATTTTGAGTTACTGAGTGAAGGCAACAAGTGGACGTAGGAGCATAACCTCCGAACCACTATAAAATCGCTCGTGTCCTTACGACTTTCTTTACTGCTTTCGTGGCTAAGCATTTACTGCTTTACTTCTTTTACTTACAAGTTTATTTTATTGCATAAGGCACACATTCACTCTAAGAAACCAACTTTGTTTTTAACTTAAGCAAGATTTTATAAAAAGCGAGTATAAACTTGCTCACCGAATTTCCACACGCTTTTAACTCTGAAAGCAATTCGCTTCTGTGAAGTTTTAACTTCATAAAAAGCAAATCGCTTCTCTTTTAAAAACTCATAGTTTTTGTTAAGCAAAATTTGAGAGAAGTCCAAACTTCTCTTACACACGTATTCACCCCCCTCTATGTGTGTAAAACTCGCTTCTGGGACCAACAATAATCAAAAGTTAATATACATAAATACATGTACAACCCATTCAAAAAACCAACACAAAGAATTGCCAAGATCAAAAGCAAACTTATAAACTAACACTATCATAATCAAATACTCCATAATATGAGATATTAATAACACACATAGAGATATTTAAAGAGTAATATATAAGTATAATACCAGAAATTCTTACTATAGCTTCTTATCATTTGGCGCCATCTTCCATGGAAAAGCTCTAGGACATAGAGATCTCTTGAAATGACATATGATTGAGCTGGAAGCAGCATGACTTGGCCTCAAAATCTTGTTATATATGTATACATGAAACAATTGTAACACAATAATCAAACACATAATAGTATACAGAAGATAATTAAATATATTGTGACAAAACATAATACCCTCTCGATACAGTAACTCTAGTTAAACCACCAACATTTGCAAATGCCACATCAAAAACATGAGAAGTTGTAACAATGTCCTATGTGTGTGTTAAACTCTCTATATTCACAGCTGAAGCTAGATGACGTGTCGAGTTGGATCCATTCCTTCCAACTGAGATTCAGTGCCACTGCCCCTACCAACCTCTCTAAGCGTAAAACCCCCATATCTGCAGTAGCCGAAGATGAAGGACATTATGAGCTGGAACCGGTCCTAAAAAGTTTATGGCTTTGCACTCCACTCCTTCTAGGTGTCATCTGCAGTTACCACAATAAATCAACAAAATATAGAAGCAATAAATATTAAAAGAATTGAAGAATGCAGAAAACTTTACATATATACTTTATTAAAAAAATCGTACATTACTCATCGTCATAATCATCATCAACATTATTATCATACTCATCTTGACCTTCTTCACTACTTAAAATATTATCATCTTCTTCTGAAACATCATCATCTTCTTTAATGTCTATCAAACAACTATCTAGATGAATTGAGATGGGATCTTTATCTATGATCAGTGTTATTGAAGGACCATGTCCATCTTCTTGAAATGGTGGAGGCGCATATAAAGCAGGTGTTGGAGAGGGAACATCTACGTTAGGTCTAGCCTTAACCTTACAAACCTCCCACCAATCTTTTCGACATTGATTTAAACTTGGATATGAGCAATAATATACTCGAATTGCTTGACTTGCAAGGACAAATAGTTCATACTTATTATATCCACGTTTACGGTTTATGAAAACCAACTTAAATTCACTATGAACCAATGTCCCCGATGATATTTGAACAGAGTTGTCCCCTTGATACATATTCCACGCTCATGGTAGGGACCTATGTGTCATTATATGAAATTTATAAACCATTAATGATCAGACCATGAAAGGTCATCACTTGTCGCAGAGGACCTTTTGCAAGGGAAATCAAATACTTGTTGTCTATTTTTTAGATCTATTACCTATAATATAAAGTAGTTTCAAAATTATTAGTCAAACAATGCAATAATAACTATATAGTTTCAAATCAGATCCTAACAGCTAATAAAGCATACTTACATGCATCTCGAACCAGCTAACAAACTTATTGTCCAACAAACTATTAGTCTCACCACTTGTGATTAATGAATTTACATTCTTCATTTATTCAATAAACGATCTAAATTCAAAACATTTGTTGATTAGTCGGTGAACACATAATATAATGAATATATAAGTGTTTTAAGATACGACGAACATAAAAAATTATGTAACTTCGTCACAGTTTAGTAAAATGTATAAGCGGACAACATCATATTCTTTCTCATCCAGATATCTCTTTGACATATGCTCGAATTTCCGTCTAGCAGCCATGGATATCAAGAGGTAATCTGGATCTAGGTTCTCTTCATTATCACATTGAGAATCATAACTACAAGTTACAACCATATGTCTTTTAATGACATGATCCTCAAAGTAGTATGAGCAGAAAGAGGAAGCTTCTTCAACTAAGTAAGCATTGCAAATGGACCCTTCAACTCTAGCTTTATTCCTAACATTATTTTTCAATTTACGTATGTATGTACATGCATTTGATTTATAATTTTTTTGAGTCACGGCTTGTTTAGGAGCAACGATATTACTATATATAGTGAAATTAATATCTTCCAAATAGATTCATCCATCTATTCTGAATTGGGCCTGCAAGTTGAGTTTCATCAGCCAAATGGACTGGCAGGTGCTTCATAGAATCGAAGAACCTTAGGAAATATATGCTCAAGCTTGCATACAATGACTAGAATATTTTAATGAAGACCATACATAATGTTTGTTGAAGTCAATTCTTTGAAAAACAAACTCAATTCTGAAATTGTCTTCCAAACATTAAGTAATAGCAATTCGCGAAATGCAATAGGCAAAATACGTTGCATAAGAATGTGACAGTCATGACTTTTCATCTTAAACATCTTCAACTTTCTCGTGTACATATTTGCTCATATTGGATACATATCCATCTGGGAATTTAAGCTGTTTTATCCATTCAAACAAGACTTTTTCTCCTCCTTATTGGATAATTATCAAGTATTACCCGATAGGTTTGGAGCGAGTACGGGGACTAAAATTAATTTTTAATCGGTTTTGGGATGGGTATGGGTACTAAAATTCTTACAGGTTTGGGTTTTGGTAAAGGTTTAATGGATGGGTACCCGACCTATTGCCATCCCTATTATTCTTAATGGGTATAGGTAATTACCGGTTATTACCCACATGAATCTCCTTATTCTACGTAAAAACTATTTTATTTCAACAAAATAGATGATCTATAGGAAGAAACGCTCAATGATTATCAAACCAAGATTGCTTACATGATAAAGTAAATGCATCAGAGTCTTCCATACAATGTGGACATGCCAGTTTTTCTGCAGTATTCCATCTCGACGACATAGAGTATGTTGGAAAGTCACTAATTGTCCAAATCAAATTATTTGTAATTGAAAATTTTATTTTCAGGAAACATCATATGTTCGCACTTTGAATTTCCATAGATGTATCAACTCTGATAATAGAGGTTGATATAAATACTAATTTATCTTTGGGTTGCGTGGGTCGGGTACCAAATTCGCGAGAAACATGTGTTGCTCCTTCATACACATCTAGGGTGGAAGATTCTATGGCTTCAATCATACAAACTTGATTGAGACCAATTTAAAATTATATAAAAAAATAAAAACCAAACTCACAGATAGAGGTCCCTGTGGATGTGCCGGATGAAAGTGTCGAGGAATTGCTTCATGAACTCCCAAGAGAAGGTGTGGAATCTCCCTAGAAGGAGCTTACTGCACTGCAAGTGCCCAAGTACCTTGCGACAGAGGCGGACGAGGCAAGGTCGGCAGAGTAGGCATCGGCGTAGATGGAGAAGGAGGTAGAGGCTGAGGCCAAGGAACTTGTGGCCGCGCTGTTTGTTTTGACTATGGATTTTGATGCGCTGCTGCTCGCCTTTTTTTGACAAGCCTTAAATGTAAACCCTCTAGCCGAAACAAGTTCGATTCACAATAGTATTGCATACTCACAAAACTGATGAAGTCACAAATAAGAGAAGAGGGCTGCTAAAAATCTTTCCAACCAAAAACTGTGAAGTCACGAATAAGAAGAGAAGAGGGTTGCGGCGGAGAGTGAAAAGAGGATTTTCGGTGCGAGAGATATAAAATAAGGGAGTAAAAGAGAAAAATAAGCAAAGCTTGAAAAAATTATCTATCTTGTATTATCAAAACTTCTTACTTTCTATCTTCATCCATCTCATTTTCTCAATTTCTTTCTCTCTCTCTCTTCATTCATGGCAACGGTGTTTCCGGAGGTCCTTTCACTACTTGCCAAGCTGGTATTGGGACGTCGTTCACCAACTTGGGTGGCGGTGGCATCTTCCCATCTCGGAGGAGGCGGCAGTACCCAACGACTATGTTCAATATTTCATGAGCACCCTTTGACGTTGGGCAGTTGGTTCCGACGCGTTGGTTAACGATAAATAAATATCTATCCCCATTTACATTATGTTATCGGTACATGATATATTTTTTTGGATGCATTTCAACTTTTATTGTTGATCTTGAGCTAAATATGGTCAACATCGATGAAATAAATGACGCGGAGGAATTAGAATTGGCATTGAAGAAATTGAAAAACATTGGAGTAGATGGCGTAATGATTGACTTATGGTGGGGAAGGGTGAATAAATGACGAAATAAATGACTGGAGCACCTACAGTGCCTGTTTGAGCTCGTCGCCGGCAAGGGGCTTAAACTACACGTAAGAGTTAGTGTTTTTTGAAAAACAAGTTTTTTTTTTTTCCTTCTATCCGACTGTGAAGTTTGTGATAGTAAATTCTTCAATTTGTATATGTTTTTTTTAAGGTTTTTCTTTCTAAAATGTAGTTTTTGTTGTATTATCCAATCTTCTTTAGTTTGATGTGATTTTGCTTGTGGTCTCTATGGAATGGTACATTTTATGTATACTCAATCATTTTTAATTCTAATTTTTCAAAATTGAGGTTTGTGATGTGTTATAAACAGAGGTTGTGGTTGCGGCCACTCTTAGGGACCTCGATTTTGGAAGTTGATTCCAACTTATCGAAAGCTGTTTTTTTGTCTACTTCCTACTACAAGTTTCAGGAAGAAAATAATAAGGATAACTTGATATGATTAGATTTTTCGTTATATAATCAGATACTAAAGATTCTACTATACTTAAAAAAAGGATTCAAAACACAACAAAATATGAACACAAAAAAGGTCTTATCAGTTACCAATTGAAATGTTGAGTTGTTAAAAATTAAAAAATAAATTTAAAATATAATTATAATAATTAAAGAACCTTATTGACTGAAATAATCGGTCGTTAGTCTTAACGATCAAAAATCAGTCGTTAATCTATACGGAATAATGGCGCATATAGTTCACCCCAAATTCAGTCATTAGTCCGTTTCTAAATCGATCGTTAAATGCACAGATGTGTAATAGTCGTTATTCAATCGCTAATCGGTCGGTATTTAATGACTGAAACGTTTGATTGCATCGACGTTAAAATGCTGTTTTTTTCGTATGGGATCATGATTCATACAATATGTGATCGTTTTTTTTTTAAAAAAAATTAAGTACCAAGTCAACTGTACCAAGTCTACACCTTGAGCCAACAATATAATGCTCTTTTGTTTCATATATCTCACTTGTGTTTACTCAAACTACCAACTTCATGTTTACAATTACGATGCAATTCAATTAATACAATTGTATGATATCTAATATGTACAAAATTATTATTATTATTATTATTATTATTATTATTATTATTATTATTATTATTATTATTATTATTATTATTATTATTATTATTATTATTATTATTATTATTATTATTATTATTATTATCCAATAATCAATGTGTGCGTAATTAATGTGTTCAAAACTGACGTGACAATTAGAGCCGGTCACGGTTCTGGTTCCACCGGAAAGGAACCGGAACCGAATCGGCACCCCCCATGGTTCCGGTTCCGAACCGCCGGTTCCGGTTCGAACCGCCGGTTCTCATATTTTTTTTTTATTTTAAATACTCCAATTCAAAAATTAAAAATAATTCAACTAATAATCATTCCTCTAACATAGTTGCAAAAAGTTCACTTCAAAGTATTGAGAATTTAAAAAGAACTTAAAATCCAATCTTATAAGATCACAAAGCCAAACACAATACTTAAAATTTCACTTAGTTCTTTTATCTTTATCATGATCTATCAAATTCATCATTGATGTCGTCGTCATTTTCTCGGCGCCAATCTTCAGCAAGCGTCCAATCTCCAAGCAATAAATGATTCTCTAGATTTTGGAGGCTCAACATCGAGCATCTCTTGTTCAGATTCTCTGGCTGTTAAATAGTTTTCAAGCTCTCCATAAAAATTATGGTTGTAACTCTATAGACGTCTTATCGCCATTGCTAGAAGTAGAGATGTCTATACTTAAATTATCACCATATTTTACTCTATATACTTGAAATATCTCTTATGAAGATGTTTTGATCGACATTAACAACTATTAAACTAGGTAGAAGAGTATTGTCATCTTTAGTGGGAAACAAAGCATCTCTATATTCATTAGTATTGTTCAACAAATATTTTGCAAGTTAAATCCCAACGATCAGGCAAACATACATGATGATGTGCTTGAATTGTGATCATATGATGTAAATTTGTTATAATTATTGTTAAATCCCGGTTCCGAACCGTTGGAACAACCAACTTTTTTTTCTATTTGTTTATTTTATTTTTTATTTTATTCGAATTGTTCGTTCATTCGTTATCTCACATAATGTTGGGAACCCTTTGAAACTTAGTTTTGATAATGTTATTAGAAACCACACTTAGACATATGTTTTTAATTGAAACAGGCTGATCTCCGTGTTCAGAATCAGTCAAGTCTAAACCGGACAGGTTGCTATGTAAAGGTCAAGGTTGGTAGTGCAACCTTGTACCTAGTCTACTCAAACCTGTCACACTGTTCCATTATGTAACCTGTCTATGTAACCTGCCCCTACAATACTCGAAGATCTCACGCGAAGGTTACAGAAGATCGAAGACTGTTCGAGGTACAGGAAACGCAACCTGTGAAGGCCAACCTGAGCTATGGTGATGAAACCTGCTCTCACTCAACGACAAGAATTATGTCAGCGTACGGAATTTGCAAATCCTGACACACTTCCAACGGCTCTATTTCAAACGCTTCTCTATAAATACCTCAACATATTCCAGATTGAAATACGGGAAAATCAATACTCAAGCAAAAACACTGCAGAAATCTCAAGCTGAAAATATTCAAATCAACACTCGAAATTACTAGAGTTTTCCCAAGTGTTGATCATTGTAGATTTCTTATCTATCTGGAATTAGTCTTACTAGAACACATCACACACACTCTCACTACCATCAAAGTAGAAATACTAGTGTAGTTGATCGAGTTGTATTCCTTACGTCGACAGCTAGTTAAAGCTTTCAAGTTTGGATAGTAGCACTAGTCATTTAGTGTTAGTAAGTCTGTATGCAAAGTTGTATGTAAGTTAGAAGAGACACGACTCTAGAAATGTGCTAGATTCAGTCTAGAAGAAAGACTTGAATTTGGACTGGACCTCCACTAGTGTTAAAAGGAGTGAAAAATCTCTAGTTAAGGGATTACAAATTCGACGGGATCTGGCGTGGACGTAGGAGCTGTTTACTCCGAACCACGATAAAAACTCCTCGTGTTTCTCTGTTCTTATCATCTGTTTTCACACAGTTTGCATGCTCACAACCTGCACATTTGTAACCTGTCTTGCATGTGTACTATCTTTGAAAACTGTTTCTGAAAACTATCTTTGAAAACTGTTAGCCAACCTTTCCACCAAACTTCCGCACGCAGATTAGTTTTGCAAGCTCAGCAGCTTACTGATTGAGCTGGAAAAACTAAGCTGCTCTGATAAACTTGAGTGACGACTCAGTTCAGATCAAATTGTTTTGAAAAATCAAAACCGTTGGCTAATTGGTGTATTGCCCCCCCCCCCCCATACACCAATATCTACTTATCGGGACCTACAATAATTATGTCAAATATGATTTGATTTAAAATTTAATAAAGAAGAGACATCAAAATTATCCAAATCATGTTGATGTTTATCAAAAAATGAGAATTCTGTTGGAGGTTCCGTTACGGTTATTCAGTTGTACTTGTTACACATCTAACGGTCCTATAGTTTAGATTATTTCGATTTTCAGTTAACCGAGAATCAAACAATTCTAACCCAAAAACTGAAAAACCAATTTACTTAAACTTTGTATTATTTATTATATATTTTATTTATGTTATACATTATTCATATGAATCATTACATAAATAAGGTGTTAATCATACATATTAACATAAAATTAATTAGTATGATATTCAAACCTCAAATACAAATCAAATATAATGAAATTAGATTATTAAAATATTAAAAAAATTAGAATATACTCGTTGACATTAGAATAAAATAAAATTAGAATATTAATAATCTCAAATGTAACATATTAGCATAAAAATAATTAGTAGTGTACATTAAACATCAAATATAAATCAAATGTTGAAACATAATACATATATGATATATAATATATATAATTAAAAATTAAAAAAATATATTATTGGCCGGTTCCACAGTTTGGAACCGGGAACTGCCGGTTTGGAACCGCCGGTTCACGGTTCCTAGGAAAGGGAACCGGAACAGTACTGGCGGTTCCTCCGGTTCCTCAGACGGTTCCAAACCACCGGTTCCGGTTCTGATTCCAAAACCGCTAGTTCCGGTTAAAAACTCGGTTCGGTTTCCCAGTTCTGGTTTTTTTGGGGACCTCTAGTGACAATGCCACGTAGTAAAAATTTACTGATATAATTATATATATTTAAAACACTAAATCCTATTATAAAATATATAAGCGATACTTCCTATATCAACGGTTAACATATTAAGTGGGGTAATTTTCCATTTTTCTCATTTGCCCGTGGTCTTTCTCGCATTAAGTTTCATTTATTTTCATATTTATTGTTAAATTGTATAGTCCATTTTTATAACTATATTGACTATGAGTCACCTTGATATAATGATTAGTTCTGGAAGTCATACATGCTTTATATAACATTCAATCAACATTACCCTTGCAGCTTATCTATTTTATTCTTATCATATTTTCTTACAATTACCTTCCAACTAATTTTGATCAATCCAAACCCTTCATGTCAACGGAAACTTAATTAATTAAATCCGAAGCTCAACTCACCCTCGGACTTAATAGGTAATTAACACTAGAAATCTATTAGTAATAAATAAATATAAATAGTTATATCAATTTAAAATATCCATCACCTATTAATTATTCAAAATACGTTTTTTTTTTAATCTCACTATAATTTATCTTAGTATGTTTCAATCAACAACCGAGTCAAATTCAGATATAAATTTAAAAATTCAAAGACTCACCTAAACTCACTAGTTTAAATTTGAATTGTTTTTATAAAATCTTGATTAGTAAGATATGTGCTAATCAAACTTCGAATTAAGTGCCATAAACAACCAAGAAAAATACAAGAAAACAAAATTCCATATTTCCTGCAATATGTTAAAAGACAATCGTCAAGTTTTACAAATAGTACATGCACCAAATATCGGCTAAACCCAACGTTACGTCAATGCCATATTATTTTTGTCGAATGTTTGAAAGTCTAAAATGAAATAAAGACAATAGTTATATACTTATTCTAAGAAGGAATCAAGTGGAGCGGGGGCGTAGGCTCCTTAAAGTGGAGACGCACAGTCAAATTTTTATGAGCTGGACAACATACTATCATGTAGTATAAAGATTAAAGACTAAAGTGACGGTGGTCCAATTTCTCAAAACAATTACAGCTCACCTTTTTTTCCTGCCACCCACTCCCCAATTTCTCGTTTTCCTAGGGGTAGTTTCGTCATTTCCACCTCCCACTCAGTTTCATCTCACCATTAAAAATATTTGGGATTTTTTTTATTTTTAGTGATTTTCGACTTCATTTAAAAAAGAAAAGAAAATTGGACATGTTTGTGAGATGGTATCCTATGTTTTGGAACTGCTTCTCGTTACTGATTTACTACTTTTTATTGTTAAAAATAATTTTTTTTTATAATATTGGATCGTAGGTGATTAAAACTTGTAATCTTAAGAATTAATTTCCGATTTAACAATCTTAATAATTGTTTTTAACCAGCAAATTTTAAATTCATAAAAGCAATTATAAGTCATAATTAGTAATTATAAAATTAAATGAAATCGTAATATCTTGAAACTGAAGTAAAAGAAATTTATGGTTGAAACATTTGGGATAAAAAAATTCTATTCTTTACGCATAATTGCTTGTTTACTTTAATTTTATTTTTCAAGGCAATTGAGTAAGCTACCGCAATTAATTTTCACACATGTATCAGGGACGGAAGTATTGCAAGTGGAGGATGAGTCCAATTTACATAAGTGAAAGTATATTTTTATTTTGAGAAAAACACATTCATGAAAAACATCTCAAAAATTATTGTTCATATATATATCAAAGATAAATGGAGTAATATCTTGAAATTGAAAAAGAAAAATAAGTGAAATTTAAAGCAAAATGATACTGTAACATGGTTGAAACTTTTGTAATAAAAATAAATAAATTCTTTATGCATAATTGCTTGTTTCCTCAAATTTATTTTAAAAAGGCAATTGAGTGAGTTATCGCAATTAATTAAAGAGATTAAATTAATAAATCAAGTCGGCACCAACTTTTGATAATAAGCTGTACATCGTAATTTAGGCCCATCCTCCATATTCCTTGCTTCCGCCGAGAAAAGGACAAATCAATTTTTTTTTTCTTTATTGAGGAAATAATAATTAACGTCTCTTTCCCATTATATAAAACCTTTTTTCTTTAATTGATTGTTCTTGGTTTCATGATTTCTTCCCACCCCTATGATATAATACAAGCACTTTATTAATTAGAAATACTTTTACCATCGGAATTCCTTTATAATAATTTTACATTGATAATAAGAA
The DNA here is from genome assembly GCA_001642375.2 of Mentha longifolia. Taxonomy (NCBI): domain Eukaryota; kingdom Viridiplantae; phylum Streptophyta; class Magnoliopsida; order Lamiales; family Lamiaceae; genus Mentha; species Mentha longifolia. The sequence goes on from CM038110.1 coordinate 12,338,961, forward strand.
AATATTTTATGCTTAACATTTGATGGTGCGGTAAAAATCAACTAAATAAATGAAAAAAAAAAAAAACTCCGTAGTATTTTAAATTAATTATATTTAATAAAAAAGAGAAAAGAAAAGGAGGAGATAAAAAAGGATAGAATCTAAGAGAAATGTTTTTAGAGCGCTTGAACTTAGTTGCCCTTTTTAAGCAACAACTACCACAGGAAACGATTTAACGCTCCAAAGTCCAAACAAAACACACACACACCCACCACCACCACTACCACCGCTCCGCCACTACCACCGCCGCCGCGGAGCTCCACTTGTCTCATCTCCTCTAAAAATCACGCGCTGGACAAACTTCGCCAATTGCATTCCCAATCTCGCATCGTAGTGCGCTCCATTCCGATCACAGATTCGCTGCATTTTACTGCTGGTGAGTGTGGAAGTTTTGTAGCAGCGGCACGTGTAGTGCGTGTGTGTGTGTGTGTGTGTGAGTTTGATTGATCTTCCGTTACTTTTGATTTTATTTTGGAGTGAATTGCATCGTCGATACTTACGTGTGCTTTGAATTCTGTGCTCGGTGGAGCAATTTTACTTACTCTGCTTGTTCTTTTGCGGAAGTTCTTTCTCTCTCATTTCTGCTTTCAGCCTTGCCTGTTTTTTCATTCTGTGTGCTTTTTGGAAGTATCGCCTTTTTTCTCTCTTGCTTTAAGTCTTTTCGGAGCGTCGTTCTGTTCAGATATAGCTGTGATTCTTCGCATTTATTTTTAGTTTCTGTGTTCCTATTTTTGCTCTGGATTCGCAAAAGTCAAAGAGTTGAGGTGCGAGTTTCTATGGCACATTTCTAATATTTAGCGAGTTTGCTTTGGATTCTCATTTCCGATGCAGCAGATTGAATCGTTTGCCTGTTCGTTGCTTTCTCCTCTCTCCCTGTGTGTATGTGTTTTCTTTAGGAAGATAAATGTAATATCGGTTCTGAATCTCTTCTATTTGTTTTGAGGAAATTGAATTTAAATGATTATATGTAGCAATTTATGATGAAGGATTGTACAGGCTCAGAAAATATTTCTGCAAATTGTAGAGGATTTTCATGGGTTGTTTGATTTTTTTTAATCTTTTTTTATTTATTTCAAAGATTATGGATGTCATATTCATGGTGTATTTTTGATTGGTACCTATCATTTTCTTTGTCCTCGTTGGCCTATTTTTTTATAATTTTCCAGACTGTTGCATGCCTTCAAATTTTTATCATATCTGTAATGCAGAATCTGCATCGAAGATTTTATTGGAATATCTTGTGTCTCTATATCTGAAATCCAACTATGCCCTTGATATCTGGCATGTTATGACTTCTCATAGTTTGATATTCTGTGTCAGTTGGTCAATACAATTTTCTAAAGCTACAATAAAATTAATGAAAAGTTTTCTTGGTAACTTTCATTGATTTCTGATGTTAACAAAGCTGCAGAATTTTGAAGCTAGTATTTATCTGTGCATATATATATATCGGCTCTGAAAGTATGTTGTTGCTTTCTAAAAACCCTTTCCAATTTCCTCTGGAATAAAACTTTGTTTAATAACACTGTTCAGAAAATCTTATTCGACATTTTTAATGCTTGTGTAAAAAGGACTTAAATATAATGTTCATTCATAGCTAGTACTAGTATATTTAACATTGACAATGAACTGTGCGCATGAAGGTAGCAGAAATCTATGCATTTGCAATACAATGATGTTAACTTTTGCCTATGACTCCTTGACATCATGTTTCATTATTTTGTTGCCTTTAACAGCTTGCAATGGATAAAAGGAGTTGGCCTTGGAAGAAAAAATCATCTGATAAGCTAGCAGCTGAGAAAGCAATTGTTTCGGCATTAAGCTCTTCCACCATTGCTACAGATGTAAGCTCAACTCAAATAGACAGGGATTACTTATGTTATTGTCATTTTGAGTTTGATAGACCCTTTGCTTCCTTTTTTTTTTTTTCTTTTGTCAAATTCTACATCATTTCTACCATTTGTTCAAGTAACCAAACAATCTAGTGTATATTTCTTTTGTCAGTTATCGGGCCGAAGTTCAAGTATTCTCTTTGTTTTTCCTCTTTTATAAACCTCTGGTACCTCACCAATCACCAAATATTGCAAGCTCTAATTCTTCTGTCCCCCTTGTCACTTTTACTCTTACATAGAAGCCATTTCCATTTTATGCTTCTTTGGAAGTTCCTGATAAAGGGTGTGTTTAGATTATCTGTGTTATCTTCTTCCCTGATATACAGTTCTGAGTTCTGTAAACTGATTGCAAGTGTCCCACTCTAAGATTATCCATGGTCATCCCGTTTATATATTGTATATAATTTCCTTGTCTCTAGTTGAAATATAGCCTAAATTGATTATACCTTGTCCTATAATATTGTTTTTATTCATTGTCCTTTGCTGTTGCAGGGAAAAGTGGATAATAGCAATAAAAAGCCCAAGTATGTTCAAATATCTATAGAATCATACACACATCTCAATGGACTCGAGGATCAAGTGAAGTCCTATGAAGATCAAGTGCAGAGCCTAGAGGATGAAGTTAAAGAACTCAACGAAAAGCTATCTGAAGCGCAATCAGAAATGGTTAATAAAGAAAACTTGGTGAAACAGCATGCTAAAGTTGCTGAAGAAGCTGTCTCAGGTTTAACCTTATTTTGATTTATGTCAAATTTGTTCTTGAAGATATATAGAGGACTTGATTGCCAAACACTTTTCTGCACAGGTTGGGAAAAGGCTGAAGCTGAAGCTGCATCATTGAAAAATCAGGTGGAATCTGTCACACTGCTAAAGCTTACTGCTGAAGATCGAGCATCCCATTTGGATGGAGCTCTCAAGGAATGCATGAGGCAGATACGAAATTTGAAGGAAGACCATGAGCTAAAGTTACAAGAAGTTATTCTTAGCAAAACAAAAATCTTTGATAAGATGAAGCTTGAGCTTGAAACAGAAATTGCAAATTTTGAACAGCAATTACTGAGGTCAGCATCTGAAAATGCTGCACTCTCGAGATCTTTGCAGGAACGCTCTAGCATGTTGATCAAGCTCAATGAAGAAAATTCACAAGCTCAAGTTGAGATAGAACGTTTGAAGAACAACCTGGAGTCCTGTGAAAAGGATGTGAGCTCACTAAAGTACGAGCTCCAAATGGCTAAGAAAGAAGCAGAAATCCGCAATGAGGAAAAGAACATGATTATGCGGTCTGCAGAAGTTGCAAATAAGCAGCATCTTGACGGAGTGAAGAAAATTGCCAAGCTTGAAGCAGAGTGTCAAAGGTTGCGAGGGCTTGTACGCAAGAAATTGCCTGGTCCAGCTGCACTGGCACAAATGAAACTTGAAGTTGAAAATATGGGTCGAGATTATGGAGAATCTCATGTACGGATATCTACAACGAGATCCCCCACTGCACACTTTTCACTTGACAATTTACTGAAGGAGAATGAGTTACTAACGGATCGTCTAATGACAATGGATGAAGAAACAAGGATGTTGAAAGAAGCATTAGCAAAGCGTAATGGTGAATTGCAAAGTTGTAGAAGTCTATATGCACAGACAGCAAGCAAGCTTCAAAGTTTAGAATCACAGTCACATGCTAATGGTGAATGGAGAAGTCCAGTAAACAATATTCCAGTCTGCATTGAAGGTTTCTCTAGTCAAAAGGCTAGCAAGCCACCAAGTTTCACCTCAGTGTCTGAATGTGGAATTGATGATAATGTAAGTTGTGCTGGTTCATGTGCTACATTATCAATGTCTGATCTTTCCTACATCCAGAAGGACAAGAATGCAGACACCCCTCGTAAATCTGAAGACGCCAGGCACCTCAACCTTATGGATGACTTTCTGGAGATGGAGAAATTAGCATATCAATCGCATGGATCTGAAACTGTTTCAAGTCCAGATGTATCTGGTGATGCAGGCAGTACAAGCCCTGAACTTGTGAGCCGTGTAGCTTCAGTTGAAGTCCACACAAGCACAGACTCCCCATCTAAAAACCAACTTCCTTCTGAATATCAAGTGCCCTCGAGAGAAGATTCAGCAGATCCTTTCTCAAAGCTCAGATCAGAACTATCTAGAGTAATTGAGTCAATGTCTAAGGAGAAGGATATGGAAAAGGTTATAGTGGATGCTAGACATGTCATGCAGGAAATGATTGATGCTTCACAACAACATGGTTTTGTGACTGTAAGTGATGTTGATGCTGCCAAGACAACACACACGAATGGCATAGCTTTGTCTGGGGATATTAACAGCGCTGGCAATGCTCAAGTCAATCAGGAACTGGAAATAGCCATCTCTGACATCTGTAATTTTGTTACAATTCTTGGTAAAGAGGCCAAGGTTATCCCGGGTGCATCTCCTGATGGAGATGGACATAGTGAAAGCCTCAACAAGTTCTCTGCCAGATATATTGAAGCTGTGAAGAGTGGAATTAATCTTTTTGATTTTGTTCTTGAGATCTCTCAAATTTTAAGGAAAGCAAGTAAACTTCACTTCAATGTACTGGTGTTTAAGAGTTCTGAAGTGGAAACCAGTAGTTCTGATTGTATAGACAAGATTGCACTACCCGAGAATAAGGGTGTACTGGACTCGTCAGCGGAAATGTATCAAAATGGCTGTTCCCACTTTTCTGATTCTGTCTCTGATCCTGATACTCCAAGTGCTGGGAATCTAGTTCCAACCTCTGAATCGACGGCCACCGCATGGAAATGCTCATTGGAGGAGTTTGAAGAATTGAAAATGAATAAGGATAATATGGCAGTTGAACTTTCTAAGTACACGGAGAAGTATGAAAGCACTAAGATTCAGTTGCTGGAAACAGAACAGCTTCTTGCTGATGTTAAGTCACAATTAACTTCAGCCCAAAAATGCAACAGCTTGGCTGAGACACAGCTCAAGTGCATGGCAGAATCATACAAATCACTTGAAACAAGGGCAGAGGAATTACAAACTGAAGTTAATCTTCTTCAAGGGAAAATAGAAAATTTGGATCTTGAGCTGCAAGAGGAAAGAAGGCGTCATCAAGATGCACTTAACAGATGCAATGATCTCCTAGACCAGCTCCAAAGGTAGTGATCCTGCACTTCTTTGATTTCTGAGATTTTTTAGCTAACAGCTCTAGTCTTGTTTTATATGGATGTGTGCATTATTACAGTGTTAAAAAAGTTTATTAAACTGTGCGAGGCGAGCTGTTCATACATATGCATACCTGAAAATATTGTCTACAGAAAAAGCATCTAGGATATGCCTTTACTCTACATTTCTTTTGCTTTTGTTTAATTGTGTGACTGGCCGCCTAATAGTTATATTATGCCATTGTTCTAGCAAAAGAAAAAAGAAACTAGTTCATTGTTTAGTTATGTTCTTGTTATTTCTTTATCTGTTTATGCATAGTTATTTTAAGTACTGAAAAATATTTATTGGTTATTATATTTTCTCACTCAGATTAAATATACATTGATATAATTATGTATTATGTTGTCTCTAACCTGTCACTGGGCTTGCCTTGTTATTTCTATGTCAGGATTGAAACTCATCATGTTGATAACGATGACAAGCCTAACCAGGTATTCCCTACAAAATTATCTTGAGCATTACCGTAGGCATTTGCTACTACTAAATTAATATGAACCTGCTTTCAAAATCAATAATAGAGCTGCTGTGAATACCTTGGCCGGGACATGGTGTGTTTGCATGTAGTTGTGTTCCCTGTGGATAAAATGGTGGCGTTAATATGGCTGTCTTTTAAGTTTTAATTTATCTCTGCGAGACTGCGACCTATCTTTTCCAAAGTATAACTTTGTAAATCTCTAAGAGGATAGCACTTAGCAGACTTGATAACATATAAGCTTTACACTTTACACCATAACATTCAATAGGGATGATTAGAGGATGTGGAAAATCTTTAATCAAGTATGTAACCCATTGGAGCTCACAAAAGTCGTAGCTAAAGGCTGCTATTCTGCTTCAGCACTGGATAATGGAGATAGTAGGTGCTTTACATCCCAAAAAATCTGTATATGTCAAGAGGTCCAAGACATATATCCTTAAATCTAAATTTGTTCTGTATCTAGAAGCAGTCTCCAGTCCTAGGAAATAATCGACCAATCCTAGCCCTTAGGGAAGCAAATTCAGTAAATACCTATGACCTCTTTTCCTAGTGGAAAGTATATTAGCTGCCATGTTTGATTCAACTCCAGAGATTCTTCCAATTCTGTCTCCATGGCTTGTTATCATTCTTCAAGCTGACTAGCTTGATTCGATTCACTAGGTTGGTAAAGGTGATTGGGACTGAAAATTGTAAGAAGAGTCGGGAGAAATCCAATCTCACCTACTACAATTTTCTGCAATAATCCACAAGAAAAGAGTTATAGTAAGAGGATGTGTTGTAGATGTCATACAGTGCTGCTTTTATTAATGACAAACGTCACATTCTTTAACTTAATCTGCAAGATCCTAAGTACAATAATCGGATATATTTATGTTGATTTCTGCAAGTAAAATTGCATATAAAAAATGAATAGAAATTCCAACAGCCTGGAGGTAGTTGGCAGAAATAATTTAAGTGGCAGGACCTGGCAATATATCTTTTCAAAGTTTATCATGATTTCTGATTAAATAGAGTTTTTGGTGCTGAAAATCCAACTGAAAGAACAGATTAAAGAAATTGAATGGAAGCACGAAGTTCAAGCTGCAGTCTTCCTTGCATTTGAGACGATGCTTCTTCTTCTTCTGATAATTTAGTATTTTAAAAAAGCTACATTCATACTGAAATATAGGTGTATGCTTCTCTTTGGTGTTGTTAGCTATATATTGCATTCAAACTCATAATCGAATGTTACATAACTGGAATGAAATCTATCATTTCTGTAGACTGATTAATGTCTTCTCAGACTTGTTAAGCTTTAACCAAATAACCAATCATGCAGTTGCATTAGTCGACCATAAATTGTGTACTAGATCAAGAAAGTGAGATTTATAATGTCTTGTTCCCAAGTAAGCTTTACACAGTAGTAGTAAATATGCATAGAACTTGTGTAACCAATTTATATTATCTAAGAAACTAAATTGCTTAGATAATTATATATTATAAATATTTCTTCATCAGGAAAAGGACTTGGCTGCTGCGGCTGAAAAGTTGGCGGAGTGTCAAGAGACCATATTTCTTCTAGGTAAGCAGTTGAAAGCCTTGCATCCTCCAACAGATTCTCTGAGTTCTCCAATTAAGAGCAGGAGTCCGAAGATGGAAGCCTCGATCGAAGAAGAACCGAGGATATATGGAATGGATAATACTACACAATCGTTCTATCTGAGCAGAGCAGGATCAGAATCTCCCTCGGACATTTTCGACACTCAATTCAGTCCATCTGATTCTGAAGCAAACAATCCGCAGAGATCACCAGCTCGACAAAACCATCCAAGGCACCGCCCTGCTAAATCGAGCTCCTCATCTGCTTCTTCTACGCCTACACCGGAGAAACAAACCCGCGGGTTTAGTAGATTCTTTTCGTCGAAAGGAAAGACTGCCAACTAGTGTGAGTTTGAATTATATTGATATTTATAGCTCATGCTTTGAGCTTTCTGTAAATAAAGAGGATGAGGCTATTCACATTGTTATATATATATAATATGGTTATTTTTTTACTACTGAATTTGGTATCTGTCTACTAAGGTAGGAGTGCGTGAATTATTGCTGAAACTCATGTTTTTTCTAAGAAAAGTGGTTGGAACGGCCACAATGATCGCAAACTCGTGCATCTTTATTAGGTTCAAGGCCACAACCACGAGCATAGATGGCAGCGGTGACGGAATAGCCAGCTTCGGGATGGCATGTGGAGAGACGAAGAACGCGTTATAGAGCACTCGATAACGCGGGAATGGTGTCACTAACTAGCCTTAAAGTTGCATCTAGACAGGATAAGAACTTGGCAATCGCGAATTCCTCCCACCGTGTTTCGTGACAAAAATCTCATCAGCAGAATCGTAATGTTTTGCTAACGGATTAGTCCATGCTATTGAGAAGTCAAGTCATGATAGAACAATCATCAACACTCAAAGCTTCATACTTGGCATTTTTTTCAGAAAAGAACAATCAACACTCTTCATACTTGCCATCTTTTTCAGAAAGAGGTTCAGAGAGAACATGATCTCGTTTTTCCTGAGATCCCAAAAATTAAAATTAAAAAAAAAAAAAAAAGGGCATAAGACTGCATCAAATATAGGTGGAACCTTTCAATTTGATGGTGGCCACTAAATTAGGTTTAGATATTAGACATTATGAGAAGTTCATAAATCTAAAATCTAAGAAGAGGGACAAAGTAGTGGTATAACAACAACAAGAATAGCGAACAAAAGCAGAAGAGTGAAAATTCAAGCAACGACAACCGTGTATAAGATGTTTCAAGAGTTCATAATTATGATATACTCATGATGGTAAGAACCTATAAGTTTCTCAAAAAAAAGAACCTATAAGTTGTCAAGTTGTTTGGATAAAAGATATTATAATTTCAAAAGAGAATAAAAAAAATAATAATTAAAATCTGAAAAAAAAAATCAAAAAATGAAAAAAAAAATGAAAATTCTTAATTTTGTAAAATCTAAATGGAAGTGGTATATACTAGAAATAAGTAAAATAGCGTTTTATATAGTGAAAAGGTAAAATTTTGAAAAAATAAGTTGGGGTGAAGGAGTTTATTTTTTGGAAAACTTATAAACTTTTGGAGCATATAAACTGTTACCAAACACTTTGGAGAGCTTATGAGCTTTCAAAAAAGCTTGTACGGGAGTGTTTGGTTAAGCTTATTTGAAATAGCTTATAAGCACCAACATCTTATAAGTTGTTTTCAAAAAGCTTATGAACTTATTTTGCCAAACACATTACAAGAGCTTATAAGCTGTTAAACAACTTATTAGCTACTTATAAATTGTTTTGAGAAGCTTATAAGCTTAGCCAAACATCTCCTAAGTTAACCTATCACAAGACCCGACTTCGGATCAATAATATTATCGAGCTCAACTTGTTTGTTAACAAATTAGGTGCCCAACGAACATTATGCAAGCCAAAAAGCTATGTTCGTTTACAACCCTAATCGTCCTTCCCCTTGCCTCGTAATTAGCACTAGTCACTTGAATAATGCTCGGTGATACAAATTGTAGAAAAACTTGAAAGTTTAACGTTAATGTACTTCACTATTTATTTATTATTTTATTTTTTTTCAATTTATGTACTGCATGTTTTAAGAGGTATATGTGTTTAATTACGTATTTATTGAAGCAATGACTCGACCTTTAAGAAAATATTGATGGAACGGGAATATGACTATTATGAATTTATGAGTAGGGGAAAAAAACAAAAGGAACTAGAATCTGAGTTATCTCTAACTGCTTTGCTGTAGAAAGAAAAAAAAAAAAAAAAAAAAAAAAAAAGAGCCAAAAAAGGACATAGCATTTCAAAATGAAAACTATAATACTTTTTTTTTTATGAGAACCAAAATGAAAACTATCATTGAAGTGAAGTAATTTCGTTTTCTATTGCCAGCTAAAAGCTAAAACACATTGTCCCTAAATCTATTTATTTTTGTGGTCCTTTGAAAAATATTAGAGTGGTTTAGTTCGAAGTACCAGTTTTTAAAAGGGTGCAATTTTTTTGGACAATTCATATCACTATCTCTTCATTTTCTTCAGATATTTAAGAAATTCAATGGGATGTTCCTAGGAGGTTCAGATGTCATACCAATTTACAACTGTCTTTGCATATATCAATTTTAATCAATTTCTTGATGCTGATGAATATGTTTGGAGTTTGTTGTAAACTGCAAATGATAGGTTTAGATAATTTTGAAATCTAAGAAAAAATATTAATTAAATGAAGGACCAAAACTTAGATTTTTTTTTTCTTTTCATAATTCATCCTAGTATTTTACACGGCCTTGATGTTTTGAAAGAGTTGCATATTGCTCTTCGTTATTATGGATAAAGTTGGTATACTTTCTTTCAATGATTATAACTTTTTAATGATATAAGGGCATTTAGAACTCCAATTTAGATATGGATAATTAAATATATCCATTATAAATGTTTCATATTGTCGTAGTAACTGAAAATCAAATTTAGTAACGTAATACAAAAATGTTCTACTGCCTAGTGTTAATGTCGCACAATGCACGTTTGATAATTTTTTTAGATTATTTTTAATTTTTTTTTTAGTATAGTTTAATTTTTTGGGTAGTGTTTAAGTTTAGATACATATTCTTGATAGCTTTCTTGTATATGTATCATTCTTACGCTAGTCGTAAGCATACTAAATATACTTATGGTGGGTAGAGACAATATTTCTTCTGTAATTATAACATGAATGCTCTCATACCCACCGTGAGCACATTTAATGTGTCTACGGCTGATGTGGCAATACTACGTCGATGATTTTATCATTTATAGTTTACTTTCTTTAGTAGGGTTTACTATTTTTTGTATGGTTTACTTTTATAAAGTACATTAAGTATGCCAACAGTGAGTAAGACTCGTAACTGTAATATACTTAAATTGGAGTATTCAATTATGAAGATATTGATTTACCAAAACAAAAGTACGAAGATAATTGTTTAAATTGAATGATAATTACCAAAAAAAAAAAAAAAACATATGGCACGAGTTGCATGGAATCTTCCGAGATTAATTGGGTCAAGAGACGAGAACGTATACACGATCGTACTGCCAAATTATAAAGAGAATGGTCCTCACAATTTAATTTGTTTCATTATATAATGGACCACAATAAATACTGACCATTCTCATTCTATTAATTTAAAATTTATGGCTAATTTTAGAAATACCATGGACACATAATGATAATCTATTAATGCATATAATGACGTTTTACAAAAATGTAATAGGAATTGCACATTAGGATACGTCAAGTTAAAAACATAATCAAAGATGGTTAAAAAAACTGCTAAACAAATCAAGAGCCGTTATCCATTTCAGAATAACGATTAAAAAAATTGCAATTAAATACACAAATTAATTTTATTTTAATCATGATTTTTGTTCATCATCTTCTCCAATAAAGTTCTTCTGTCATTCATTTATCCAAAATCGACACATCATACATCAACAAGTTACAAAAAAGAAAAAAAAAATACAAATTTCCCAGTTCATAAGACCAAATTTAGCACGAATTAAGGGTGAACAGAAAAAGGTGCAATTTATTTATTAAAAAAAAGTGTAATTACTATACGATTTCATTTTAAATTGTTGAAAGAAAAAAAAAAACCAAAGTTGCAATTTAAAGAGGATTTTAAAAATCAAATCCAAATTTGTCAATTTCACTACAAAGACACATTCATGTGCTTATAACATAATCGGTCAATACGTAAAATCAAGAAATGTTATATAAAAAGAAGGGGGAAAAAAAAAAGAAGGGTTAGAATCCGACATGAAATATGAAATCAATGTCAATCAAAATATTGAAAACAAAATTGTCCGAAGAAAACAAGCACGGTGTTAACACTCAAAAGTCCCCCACTTCAACTTGCAACACTACTACTACTTATCCATTTTCTCTATTGATTTCAAACCAAAGATACAAACCCAATCTACCCCTTTCCTATTTCAACCTATCTAAACTTTTTACTATATGCTCTAGCCACCTTTCTAGGCACATACATGAAATGTTGTTTAAAAAGGTATTTGGAAAAAAAAAATGTCAATCTAACTTAGACACAAATTGAAAACCGGAATCTTTCTCAGATACGTTGGTAATTAAACGATATATGAATTGTCGGGTGGAAGTTACATCAGTGGCGACTCCAGGATTTACAATTTGGGGGTGCGAAAAATAATTATATAATATTAACAGTACCATTTTATAATAATGTCAACGAAAATAGTAACATTATAAATATACCTAATTTAATTTTCGACAATGTTTCAATACTTAAAAGCGATTGGCAACATCGCCATCAGAAACTCGTAGGAAAACGCATATCTCTCAGTGAAATTGACCAAACAATTATTTAAAAATTGAATTTTCATGCTATTTTGCAATTTGTTTTTGACATAAGTCATTCCGAAAAATATTCTCTCGACATTTGCAGTAGCAATCGGAAGAATCAATACCAATTTAATGAGCAAAAATACTAGAGGATAAGTCACATGTCTTTTTGTTAACCTTAATAATGTTTTAAAATTTATTGTAATTATTTAAAATGAATAAATATACATATACATACATATATATATATATATATATAATAGTAGTAATTTTTTTTTTTTTTGGGGGTACAGTTGTACCCCCATTGCTCCATACTGGAGTCGCCAGTGAGTTACATGGTCACGTTGTGCAACGTTAAATCAATTTGGGCAAAGATATGTATGTTGGGGCATTTAACACTATACAGAATTAAGTACAAATATGGTTGGTTCTTATGATATCTTAAAACGGACTTTGATATACGAATATAATAGACCTTACACCAATATGTGTGTTCACTATCGAGGGAATGAAAATATCGACGGCCGTCCTACTTTGTTTATTTACTTAATCATTCATTTCGGAATTTCCCATTGTAAGTTTGTAACAAAGAGTGGGGCAAGTAAATGAGTAATAAATATAAGAAAGAAGAGGAACGGAAGTCCAAAAACAAAATAAGTCCAAAAGTATATAAAGAGCAAAGGTACAAGAAAAAGAAGCAAAAATGTACGTTTTCCTAAAATTAGAAAACAAAGAGTGTGACATTCATTAGTTGTTCTTCTTTTCCTAAAAAACAATACCACTTGACAAAAACTTCCTACCATCCCAAATTTATGATTTTATGTCATCATCTATCATAGTAATTAATAACATTCTCATTGAATAAAGTTGGTTAAAAAGCTACAAATAGACTACAACTTCATAAAAATTCAAATGCACACTTCCCTCAAACTATGTGCTAAACTACACCACCAGTTTGTGGTTTACAATCTCTTGTTAAAAGTACTGGGGTTTACCCAGTGCACATCTCATGTAGTAATTGACTACTACTTATCCTTGTTATAAAAATAAAATAAAAAATGGCACCAATATTTTATCATGTAGGGCATAACTACATACACACATGGCATGTATTGGCGATACGAAGAATGAGACGAAACACATGTTTACGCGAATGAATCGAAGAATCCCAAAGGATTGGTTTCTACTGAAGCATAGATACTAGATACTCAAAAACCTCTTCCTCACATGGAATGATAAGTCCCGTGTCATGATCAAAGCCGAATTCTTCTTCGGCTTGGTGCAAGAGGCTCTGGAACTCGGGTTTGCTTAGATATGAAATCGGAATAATGTATCGGCTTCTGTTCTCGCCCACGTACACTGCAAAATGCCCTTTTGGCACATCCAAGGGCAGCCCCTCCTCACTCTCAAAGCTTTGTTGCTTGCCCATTCTAGTGCATCTCTTCATAATTTGCTTGAGCACTACTGCTTTTTGTGACATTTTGTTGGATTTTGTGATGACCATTTTGGTAGAGAGAATATTTGAAGAAATTATAAGGAGAATATGTAGAAGGAATATTTATGATTATATTTCTTGTGTTGCTCTTTTTTGAGAAAATGGAGTGTGATGGGAAGAAGTGAGGGCGAGAGTGCAAATTTATAGTGTGTGAATGTTGGAGGTTGGGCCCACAACATTAAGTTGCTAGCTAGGCCTAGGGGGTTTAGTTTCTTGTCATATTCTTCTATACGTATTATTTTATTTTCTCTAGTACTTAAATAAGAAAAAGCTCACGCGGTCGAAATTCATATTAAATACTTTTTAAAAAAAATACTATAATGAATGCTTTTTGCAGATTAAATTGTATTTAAATACATGATCGCAAAAGAAGGACTAAATTGACCTTAAGGGATAAGAGTAAGACTAAGACCTCACGAAAAATTCGTACAAGTGCGTATATTTCAATTCGTACATGATAGTTGAATGTACAAAATTAGACATGTAATTATATTAACCATTACATGTAATAACGTACCAAATTAAGGCTAAGCTTAATTATAAATTAACTCGTTAAAAAACTTGCTCTAATTGTATCTTTGTAACTATTACAGGTAACAACTTTCGTTTGACTATTTTTTATAAGGTCGGGATCATAAACCAACCAGCAACTGAATTATAAATTACACCATAAAATTTTATTATAAACTACGGTGAAATCAAATAGAAAATGAAATTTCTATAAGAAACGATAAAAAATCAAGACCGTTGATCTCAGTGTGATTTATGATCCAGATTAATTGATGTATTATAATTATATCGAGAATGTATTATAATTGTACGTATCATGCATTATAGTTATGCATAAGATGTATTGTTTTTTAATTTTTTAAAAAATATATTTTGTACAAGATCTCATCCCAACTATATACTCCTTTTGTTTGCCATTTAGTTAACCAAAATTCTGGGTAGAAGATTTTATGTATTTTGATGATGTATTAATAAATTAATGTATTAAAGTGTTAAAGTGGAATAATTGTGGGTCCATCTAATTTTTTTAATAGTATTAAAGTGTTAAAGTGTTAAAAAGTAGAGTGATAAAATGTTGAAGTGTTAAAATGATTATTAGACCTACACCCCAAAATGGAAAGATTCAATAAATAGGGGACGTCCATATGTAGTAATAGTGTCAGTAAATGGGAGACGAAGAGAGTATATAATATACTAAAATTTCTTATAAGATGTCGGAGCTCATCAACTCATTTCATATATATATATAAAGACGTTAATTATGATCTTGGAGTCCAGAGATGGTTACATCTAAAACCTTTGAAATATTTTAGTTTACGAATTAATTTTTGGATATATGTTGGAAAATGGAACACCGTTGATGGGTATTGATGGTAGAAATAGACAAGACAAAACCAAAGGTTTCCAAGTATACACCAAAAAGTGCAAGGGTATACCAAAAAGTGCAAGGCTTATGGAATTTAAGGTTAAGTATTTGGTTTTGTGATCCGTACACATCAAACATAGCTGACTTGACTATACTAGTTGTGAAAGTTCTGGACATATTTCTATTCATTACATATATATATATATATATAGGGATGGGATCCCGTATAAAATAGGTTTTTCGTAAAAAAAACAAAAAATGATGCATCTTATGCACAAGTATAATGCACGATGTGTATAATTATAATGCATTGACATCATAATGCATTATCTATACAATCATAATGTATCAGTTATCATAATACATTTTTAGTATAATCATAATGCATCAGTCAATCTTGACCGTAGATCACACTAAGATCAGTAGTTCAGATCATTTCTCATTTCTTACGTAACATGTCTTTTGTACGTGATCTCTCCATTATATATATATATATATATATATATATATATATATATATATATATATATATAACTCACTCAAACATGTTTATAATACAAGTAGAAGTTATAAAATTTCCACATTTATTCCAAAGTTTAAATTTATGTATTTGTTAACCTTTTGTATATAGTTATTGAACTAATACGTTTTTGTATAAAATATATACTACGTCCATCTCATTGATTTAGTCTCATTTGCCGTTTCGGTCCGTCTCACTTATTAGTCTCATTTCCTAAAATGACAAAGAATACTTGACTACAATTAACTCTCTCTCCTCATAATTAATTATATCCGCCTATTCCTCTTTTCCTTGATTCTTGTGCCATTTAAAAATGGGACTAAGTGGGTGAGATGGAGGTAGTATAACTTATTTTTCGGCCAGTGTGAAAGTTTAATTCTATATGAGTACGTTTTGTAAGAAAAAAGCTGGCATTTTAAGAAAATATTTTAATTTTTTTAAGTGGAAAACACAAACGAACTTATAATTCATTAACATATACCAATAATAAGTTAGCATATTGTAAGAGATATTTGTCATAATTTAATTAATTTGTTCCAAAAGAAAGGAAGGGATAAATGCTAAGGTATTACGTGTGGGAGTTGGGAGCAAAGAACAAAATTGGAGGCAAAATAGAGTTGGCTTTACAAATTCTTTGTTGCCGTTCATCATGACAGATAGGACCCCTCTTATTTATTACTTCCACCCTTCCAATCAGAACATGCATATATGCATATAATATAATTCACAGTAATATATATATATATATATATATATATATATATATATATGTGTATGTGTGTTTTTTTTTTCATACATGCACATGTCAATCTTAATGTGAGAAATAACAACTAATTAGAACTGTTAACTTTTACATGATAATACGAATTATCATGAAGGAAGTATAGCACATTATATAATGACAAAGACTTGCATGAGGCCGCCGAATTAGGCCTTAAAAGCTAATAAATTACTTGACTTAATTTATTATCTATATTATTTTCAGTTGTAGGTTTATTAGATTGTGGGCTTTGCGGTTGGGCCGTACTGTGCCACTGGCCGCACATGAGTGTGCCTCTTATATAATAGCGATGATCGTGAAAGATATTGTTGTCAGAGTTTTAGAAGGCATGGTTATATAGAGGTCAATTTAGTTCGAAATTGATGGACCGATCCGAATAGTCCGAGAAAAAAGTGAGTTGGAACCAAAAAATTATAGCCTGATGAAAACAAAATAGACCGATAGGGCCAAACTGAAAAAAGCCCGAGCACGAAATGGCTAAATTGAAAAGTCAGTGAGTCAGCCCCGTGAATTGGCCATGTGTCAAAAATTCATGTGACATTTTATTACTTTGCTTATAAATTAATAAAGTTGTGTTTTTCAATTATTTGCAAATATTTTTAGTTTTTATATTGAAAATGTAATCGTCATTTTTTACACCATGTGTTTTTTCCTCCAACACTTAATGAAAATTAAAATATATTACTAATATTTAGAAAAAAAAATGCTTGTGAAATTCTGAATATTGCGAAGTTATTTAATAGGTTCATACAATGTGTTGAAACGATGCTCATTTTTATGTCTCGTATGAGGTCAAATATATTAGATTGAAAAAATAACGTATCTTTTTATTGCAAAAATTTAACAATCATCGAAATTTATATTATATGCTAATTGTTTTTTTCGAAACGATCATGGTCCAACGGGTTAGCCCGAAAACCGAAGGGTTACGATTAGGGCTGAAAAATTTTAGCCTGAAAAAAATATAGCCCTATTAACCTAGACTGAAAATAGTCCGAGCTCAATAGAGAAACGACTGGGATTTTAGCCGGATAGAGGAGGAGATTAAATGTAGATTCTGGAATTAGTGTCTAGCGAAAGGAGACGTTGCTATTTACTCTAGTTTTGTTGATTGGGCGAAGAACCCTTTGTGTAATGCTTGGACTGTAACTTAGTCTCTCCGGGCGGTACGCCTCGTATCAGCCCTGCTTGTTAATAAATTCTCTTTTTTGATAAAAAAAAATAGAGAAACATGATTTATCCAAAAATCGAATGCATTATCCCGATTGAATCCCCGTTTATAAAATAATATTTTAATAATATACTCCGTATTTTATATTAATAAAATACTAATATATGAAAGTGAGTATAGTACACTCACACTCTAACACTCACATCAATAAAAGACAAAACCCATAAGAAAATAAACTATCCACAATCGTGTCACACTCGTGTACACCGATTCCCAATTCAATGTGCAAAGTTGTCTGAAATCAATTAGCTTCGAAAGAAGTAGCATATACACCATTTATATTTATTGCTCATATTGTAAAAAGGATAATAGAAATTATTAGACATAGAAAAACCAAACTCTACGAAAATTATTTTCCTGTGACAAAAACTACTTTCAATTATGATTGATGGCAACACTTGTGGCAAGTTGAATCTCAATCATTTTTTTTTTCTTTTTCCATATGTATGAATTATATTTTTCTCATCAGTCAATTTTATGCTTTAATACATACGGAGTATATACATATATATATATATATATATATATATATATTTGATAGGATGCTTTAGTAAATTTTAACCAAGCGCGATATATTCTCCACGTATGTAGCGAGTAAATATAACTTCGATTTTTAATAATGAGAGATACTTTACAAGAATTTACATTTTGCCTTGCATTAATTTATTATTTAACCGATATAAAATTTATTTGTTGATAATATTGTTTGTTTGTAGATGATATAGGAGAGGCTGATGAACGGAATAATTGCAAAGAAATAGTAATTAGTCATGCGATTCATTTTTTCTTTATGCCGAAAATTGATACTTTTAGTTTAAAATGTAATTATGAAAAGTTTGTAAATTTTATGTCTATAATAATACCTTGTAAAAATCAGTCTATATTTTCAAGGAGTCGAGGTTAATCGTGGATGAAAAGATCAATTACATACTTGCTAGTTTTGGTTGTTTTTTTTAGAAGTGACATATTTCCTTTTAAAGGCCAACAAAAAAGAAGCTCAATCAGTGTTCTAAAAGACGCTAAACGCTAGTAGGGCGGTGGGGTGAGGATTAGCGTCTAGGCGGCTAGGCGGGCTTCTAAGCAGTTTTTAGACGGGCTAGGCGGATAAGAATTATAATGTACTATTTTTATATTATGTTCTATAATACAAACAATATAAAAAAGTTAAAAATATATAATATGCTAATTAATAGTTCAAATTCCACACACTTAATAATCTTTCACATAAACATCAAAGTCTAGGTCAAATTTTCATATATTTAAACATGATATCCATAAGTTAGAGTATGAAATTCATAATTTTTCAAATATAATTTAATCCGACAGTCCTTCCGGCCCCGATTAGCCCACCTAAATCCTCCTAGGTCTGGTTATACATGCTTAGGACCACTAGGCACCTGCCTAGATGCCGATTAATTCGATGTCGCCTAGAGAAAACCGTCTTGCCATTAATCGGGACGGTCCAGCACCTTCTAGCGCCTAGACGCCTTCTAGGTGGCCAAGTCGGCCTTCTTTTAGAACACTGAGCTCAATTAACCTAATTAAATGACTTAACATTATTAATCTACATATAAAAAAAATACATTATTTAATCTACATTAATTATTAATAATGGATACCACCTTTAATCTCTAATCTCTCATTTCTTAATATGTGTGCCCGAAAAAGTGAGTCAGTGAGTCACTTCAAGAAAAACACGGGAGTAGTAAATTACCCAAACGAAACTTCTTTTCTTAGAAAAAAATAAATAGATAAACTCGAGTAGAATTGATGAATATGTTATACAAAAAAAAATAAAATAAAATAAAATTGTAGTAATAAAGATTCTGACACGAAATTACTGTATAAGTTATCTGGCTTCTGCAATAAACAATGGAGTGGTCCTGTTCCATCTTACCACTACAGTCAGCTATAAAACCGTGTCATATTTATGGAAACAATTATTTGTTCAATTTTTTTGGAAAATAATAGTAAGATGTATTTATGGAATTATATATTTGGAATAATTTTTTTTCTATTTTTAGAAGAAAGATGTTATATTAGTAACAATTTCTTCAATTTGAAACACGATCTGTAAAAAGTTTTGGGCATGTTTAAACCATTTTCATAAAGTATTTAAGTGCACAAAAAAACTTGGGTAAATCCAATCTTACCGTGCGGGCGATTAAAGTGATCGATGATAATTATATAAAAAAAACAATTTTAAAAAATAAATAAATAAATAACATTTGTCATGAACCAAAATGGCAATGATTGAACAATTTAAAACGGAGACGTGAGAATTCAAATCTACTTGCATTACACGATGAGGCCGTTGTTATAAGAATGTGCCTCATTTTTTGGGATATCTTTGGGCTTCTTCGATTCAAACCACCATTTTGGTGTAGATTCGGTTCGTCCCGTCAAAAGACGAGATAAAAAAGAAATGTATTGCCCCATCGAAAAATAAATTCGACGAAGTCGAGTTCAGCTCGTCCCGTCAAAAGACGAGGTAAAAAAGAAATGTCTTGCCCCGTCGAAAAATAAATTCGACGAAGTCGAGTTCGGCTCGTCCTGTCAAAAGACGAGGTAAAAAAGAAACGTCTTGCCCCGTCGAAAAATAAATTCGACGAAGTCGAGTTCGGCTCGTCCCGTCAAAAGACGAGGTAAAAAAGAAACGCCTTGCCCCGTCAAAAAATAAATTCGACGAAGTCGAGTTCGGCTCGTCCCGTCAAAAGACGAGGTAAAAAAGAAACGCCTTGCCCTGTCGAAAAATAAATTCGATGAAGTCGAGTTCGGCTCGTCCCGTCAAAAGACAAGGTAAAAAAGAAACGCCTTGCCCCGTCGAAAAATAAATTTGACGAAGTCGAGTCGCCCAGGAACACACAGAATACACGGCGATTATCCGCCGAAGGGAAGGTAAAAGAGCTCGTAGCTCGATGCTCCAGCTATTTATAACAATATGGAGCGGTCCTGGCAGCTTCGGGAACCAGTGGACGAGCTGAAGCGACTTGCCGGCATGTATAAGACGATTGTTGCTCGCCGTCCAAGACTAGAGCTTGTTTCCTCGGATGCTGGGCCTTCGAGTTCGTCTAATCCCGGTTCCAGTTTGAGGATCATTGATCGTCATTCTCAGGAGTTCCTGGATCGATAATGGCAGTTGTCGACTGAACGAGGCCGAAGTCGAAGGGTACAAACTGACCGAGGTAATCATTGTATTTCTTCTCCTTTGTCGAAATAAAATTGAAGTTTTATTTGTGAGCGTCCGTCCTCATAAGGGTATAACTCACAATTCTCCTTGTAATATACTACGGTCAAAGTACCTAGCTCGTTCTCATTTTTAAACAAAGGTAGTTCGTCCTCGTACGAGACGAAGGTAGTTCGTCCTCGTATGGAACAAAGGTACTTCATCCTTTTTAAACGAAGGTAGTTAATCCTCGCTTTCAAACGAAGGTAGGTTCGTCCTCGTTCGAAACGAAGGTAAGTTCGTCCTCATTTGAAACGAAGGTAGTTCGTCCTCGTTCGAAACGAAGGTAAGTTCGTCCTCATTTGAAACGAAGGTAGTTCGTCCTCGTTTTTAAACGAAGGTAGGTCATCCTCGTTTTTAAACGAAGGTAGTTTGTCCTCATTTTTAAATGAAGGTAGGTCGTCCTCATTTTTAAACGAAGGTAGTTCGTCCTCATTTTTAAACGAAGGTAGGCCGTCCTCGTTTTTAAACGAAGGTAGTTCGTCCTCGTTCTTTTTTTTTTTTTTAAACGGTAGGTCGTCCTCGTTTTTAAACGAAGGTAGTTTGTCCTCGTTTGAAATGAAGGTAGGTCGTCCTCGTTTTTAAACAAAGGTAGTTCGTCCTCATTTTTAAACAAAGGTAGTTCATCCTCGTTTTTAAACGAAGGTAGGTCGTCCTCATTTTTAAACGAAGGTAGCTCGTCCTCGTCATAAGACGAGGTTTAGGCTTTAGATAGCTGGACCTCGTCATCAGACGAGATTTAGGCTTTAAATAGCTGGACCTCGTCAGAAGATGAGGTTTAGGCTTTAGATAGCTCGTCATCGTCATAAGATGAGGTTTAGGCTTTAGATAGCTGGACCTCGTCAGAAGATGAGGTTTAAGCTTTAGATAGCTCAACCTCATCATAAGACGAGGTTTAGGCTTTATAAAGCTCGACCTTGTCATAAGACGAGGTTTAGGCTTTATATAGCTCAACCTTATCATAAGATGAGGTTTAGGCTTTAGATTCCTTGTTTGTCGAGAAATATTGATAGGGGTGGTCCCCTTACGCGCGTTTGGATTTTACCCCAATTTTAGGGTTTCATTCATCCTCGAAAGGGTATTATATCATCCTCGAAAGGGTATTATATGCATAAGAAATAAAAGAAAAATAAATTTTTTATTAATAGAAAAGAAACAAAAGAATCTGGATAGATGACGTAGATAGAGCCTCGTCTTTTTTGAACCTCTTGTGTGAGGGTTCGCCTGCTTGGGGACTTCGGGCTGGATCTTGACGTGGTCCGAGCCTGGACTCTAAAGATCCACGTTGTAGCCTTTTGAAGGCACTACATCGACTTTGGCCTCGGTCGTTCCGATCCTCCTCTTTCTTCTGTCAGATGGCTCGGCCTTGTCAGCTTTGCGCTTTCTGTCAGCTTCGTCAGCTCTTGCGAACCGATCTGTTATGCTCCATAATTGCCTCGCTGTACGAGGCTCGTCCCTCACGATCTCCTTGTATAGGGCACCCGACTTCTATTTCTGGAAGTTCTCGGGAGTTCTTGATTGTTTCTTTGAGAGTTCTTGAGTCTTTTCATCGTTTTGGATGGTTTCGTCGGCTAGGGATAAAACGGTCGCCAAATTTGACCCGTAACTCCGATTTTTCACCATAATACCATTCCTGAAGCGGAACAGCGCTCCGCATCGAACTCACCGCTTTGATATGACATATAGGTACGGCAAGCCAAATTCAGCCATTTACTGGCCCAAATCAGTCATCGAACTTTTCCGGTTTTTAGGAATTTTGACAATTTTTGCAGTTTTCGTCCAAGTAACTCATAATCTGCTATACTTGAGTATATTGGGTAGTGTAGATTCAATTTCTAAGTTGTTTTAAGTAGGGTTACCGTGTTTATCTAGATCTTGAAGGAATCCTTCGGGGGTCGGATCTCTTGCCGGTTCTTTCCCAGGTCGACGGCATGTTGTCGGGTTCGGATCTTGCGCCTGGCTTGCCTCGTTCGTGGATTTCTGCTCCCCGAACTGGTGGATTTGCTGCTGGACCTTGTCCGGTTTGCTGAACCTCCTTTTCCTTGTTGGTAGCGGCAGCAGCGGTTGATCGTGTTGGCCTTCCTGTCATGACGGTAGATTACCCAGAAAACTTTTGATTGGAAATTATAAATTTTGTTTCCCACAGACGGCACCAGTGATCGATCTTATTTTCGTAGGTAATTAATGAACGTCAATAAGGAATAAATCGAGCACGAAAGTAAAAGGAACACAAAGAATTACGTGGTTCGATCTATTAGAATAGATCTACATCCACGAAGCAAGAGTATGGATCTTTATTGCTAGTATGAGTAGTGATTACAAGATTGTTCTCTCCCCTCTTAATCTATTCTAAGCCCCTATTTATAGATAATTAGATGGAGTCCGACTATAATACGAATTCTTCTCATATTTGGACTCTTTGGCTTGATCCTCTTCTTAGGGATAGACACCGAGCTTCTATATCTCTCTTGGAGCTTGAGTTGTAGTCGATGTAGGAGTCTTGATTGCCTTGGTGAAGAAGTTTCTCTTTCTTAGTCGGGGCCGAGCTGCGTAGGCCGAGTTTAACTGTCGGGGCCCAATTATATTGGACCTGATGCTTGGGCCTAGGAGCTGGCCGTATTCTATCAGTACCAAAATGGTAAATTCATAGCAATAAGGGGTGTTTCGCTAAAGTTATTTGAAATAGTTTATAAGCATTAACAATTTATAAGATGTGTTAAGAGTTTATAACACTTAAAATATAAATTGGGATGACAGAGTTTTTTTTAAGAATTTATTTTGACAAACACATTTTTATAATTTATTAATTATCTTAAGTAGCTTCTAAGTTTAGCCCAAACACCCAAAGCATATGCACAACTTCAAATATCATGCAAAACTCCAATTAAACAATATAAGACCTTAAACGAAAGAATACTTTATAGTATAAATATTTTGCAATATATTGCTAAAATTGTAACATATTTTAGACAAAATTTTCGGTCCATTAGATTCTTTCTTAGGATTTTGTTTTATAGCTTTCGGGAGACACCTGTATCAGTCTGGACTCACATTGAAGTCCATTGAATGTTTTTATGAGGCCTTCTTTTTGGATTGTGGACCAAGTGAATAAATTTGGTCAAATAATTTATTTTGCTTTCAAAACATGACCTCACTGTGCGGACGAGCTAATATAAGTTTTTGTCTAACTTTTCTGGTTTTGGTGATCATGTTCATGTATCGAATTGCAACATATTGCTAGAATTGTATATTTGGATACTAATAAAGATATAAGTATCATAATATCTTTCGCAATAACTTAATTAGATTAAACTAGTTTTTTTTTTTTTTTGAAACGAATTAGATTAAACTAGTTTAAATTCGTTTGTTAACGTCACGAACTTTAAACAATAGTTAGATTAAACTAGTTTAAATTCGCGTTAAGCCATTTAAAAACATTTGTTATCGGTTTTCTATTAGATTTTTCATCTCTTTTGATGGAATAAGTCGCAGATTAATTTGTTTTTTTTTCTTTCTCATTTATATAAACATATATAATATAAATTCTAGTTTCTTGGAAAATAATAGCAGCTCTAAATTCGGAGACAGAAAGTAAAGGAAGATCCCACCATTTTAGGATATCTTCAATCGCCCAACTCTTATCGATTTCTTAACTGCAAATTCCTTTTGGTTGGTTGGCTGGCAACTTATATCATTGCTTACAATTATTATAGATAATATAAGTATGACATACCATTTTTTTGTATTTATCTATAATAATAACAGCGTGACGTGTTGAAATAATTCTTTCTTGTTAATGCATCATACATTTATGCAACTTATTTACTTCCATCACTTCTAAGGGTGATTCATATAATGTTTCTTGTTATAAACTATGTTTAATATAGATTCTCATACTTTCAAATTTTGAAGTATAAAAATTAAGGATGTTGATAAAATGATAAACTAATGAATCGAGCACGCTTGCTGAGTTACTTGCATTCAATATCCTCAAAATAACCAAATATGTGTGCGTCTTAACCTAATCGTAGTGTGGTTAATTTTTGAGACTTTACGGTAAGATGTCTTAGATTCGAGTAATCGCGATGACGCGGACTATAAAAATTCTTATTTTGTTATAATAGAGTCAAATCTTAATTGAAGTTGATTAGTGTGTATTTTAAGTTTGATTAATTCCAACAATACATATATTAGTATCTATTGTTAGTATAAATATGCCAAGATGGCTCGACAAGTTTCGTAATGTCTTTAGATTTATTTCAATCTTGGATTAATATATTATTATCTATCGTTATATGTATATATAGTTTGATTTATATATAGAAATAAGTTATGGCGTGAGAAATAAAACTAGATCTAAACTATTTATTTTACATTCACAATCTTATAAGTAGTAATAAACATAATTATATGAATTCTTAAACATGACTTTGTACGCTTATAAGCATTGTTCGTATTTTCTATTTATTTGAATTGAACTCTTCCATGCATGTATATACTCTACATCTTTAATTATATAGCACTCTCTCCGTACCCTCTTGACACTAATACTATATTTGTACGTCTCTAATATGTTGAATTATTTCATTTTTGGAAGTAAGCCTCACAATAAATAAATACTAAAAATACTAGATGGACTCACAATTATAATATTTTAACACTTTAACACCTCATCATAATACATTATCATGCCAAAAACAAAGTCCAAAACATAGGAGACAGAAGGAGTAATTCAGTTTTAACGGAGTCAAGTATGAGTATCGAACTTGAGTTTTCCAAGTTTGCATGAGATCACAATAATTCGAGATTGGGTTGTTAAGCTCGAGCCAAGGGCTCATTAAAGTAATTATTTTAGTAAAATTTATATAAGTTACAATTCAAAAATTATACTATGTAATATATAATATAGATGAATGTTCTCCTACTCAATATGAGAATACTTAACGTGCTCACGGATGATGTGAGCATGCTATATTTAAGGAAAATAATTATATTATATATATTAAAGATAATTCGTACTAAAATAAACTTTTCCCTAGCAAATATACTAAACTCTAAATGAAAAAATTATTGATGTAATACTGTCACATCAGCAGTGGACATATAAGTATACCCACTGTAGGTAAGTGAGCATTTCCGATGTAACAAATAATCGCTAATATTTAACACTAAAAATATAAGCTTAACGGCGCAATTATGAAGCCATAAATAAATGGAAGTAA
Organism: Mentha longifolia; assembly: GCA_001642375.2. Lineage (NCBI taxonomy): Eukaryota > Viridiplantae > Streptophyta > Magnoliopsida > Lamiales > Lamiaceae > Mentha > Mentha longifolia. Next base: position 12,364,811 of record CM038110.1, read on the forward strand.
TGAATTAATTAATTCAATTTAAGCACAAGCAATTGAATTGAAATAGATTTAAAAAAAAAAAAAACCAATAATGAATAGTTGTATTATAAAAGTTTCTATGAAATGCATGCTCAGAATCTCATTCTTAAAATTGATCTTATTCAGCTCGTTCTATCGAAAAAAACCGCTCTCTAATAATGCAAGAGAGGATTGGCGATCGGAAAAATGATAAGTTTTGGAGAAAAAACAAAAAACAAAAACAAAGAATAGCAAATAAAACAACTGGTTCTAATTAATTCAAATGTCGTGTTATTTATTTATTTATTTTTCTTTGTAGAGAAAAAATTAAAAAAATCATGTTACTCTTGCCGCCATGTATCCTCGTAAAGACAAGACACAGTAGCTGTGATATGTGAATTATGTGACCCCACTTTATTCCATTTTTTCAATGCATGTCCTAAATTCCAAAACCTTGATTATAGTTCCATGCATGCATCGACAAATTTCTTAAGAATTGGTCATCACACGTACGTTGTACGTGCTAATTAATTAATTCCGAACATTTTTCTTTTATCTTTCTGCACATGATATTTCGTTAGATTTTCCTATAGTACATGAATTATACTTCCAATTTCCATATCTTATTTTATTCCATTTTCTTGTGTTGTAGTGAGCCCTCCACGCATTCGGAAAAATATGTGGGCTTAGAATTCCAAGTGGCACGCATAATTAGTGAGGTGAGACTGGGAATGGACACGTCAAGTAGGCCATAATTTACTCTCCGTCCCTCAAAATTCTTCATTAATTTGATAGGGGTGGACAAATTTATCAAAACGAAGGTATATTGGATATACCGTACCGAAAAGATCGAAAATATCATAATTAACGGTATACCAAATTTTTCGGTACGGTATAATACCTTACCGAAGGTTTCGGTTCGGTAACGGTATGAGTTTTTCGATACCGCGGTATACTGGTCAACACCGAAGATTTGATATACCGAAAAACTTTGATAAATACCGAACATTCGGTATCTCGGTATGTACCGATTTTCGGTATATATCGAAAATTGCAGAAAAATTACATATTTTTCTAATATTAATTACGGAGTATATTCTAATTTTATTTTATATTTTGAGAATATATATATCTATACTATACTTATACATAAAAGCCAAGTAGTGGCTTCTTGAAGAAGTTGCCGCAAAAAATGTCTAGATGTAGTAATTATCTTTTTTATTGTGTTTTATGAATTTGATTAAATATAAAAATATATAAAATTATTTCTTTAAATATATTTAATGGACCACTATTTTTATTTTCATGTAATATATTTTATTCTATATTGGACTCGCATCAATTATTAAACATCGGTATTGTAAATTACGATTGTGTGAAAAATGTATAGTAATACAATTATTAATAATGTGTATTCCTATTTATAATGTGGTAGCTTTTTGTACCTATTTATTTTAGTTGTGTATTGACAAACATGGATTTTCATGCTTCATTTTAGCACAAAGTTGATGGAATTGGTGTGATTTTGTTGCTCTTTTGTGCCTCGTTTGATTAATTGTCTATTTTTTGTCGATTGTATTACTCCTTGGTTCATTTTGATTATTTTACAGGAAAAAAGAGTTCAATTTCAGCAAAGATAACAATCTCATGTCAAAGTTTGGATCGAAACAAGCAGATAGGAAAAAACGGATCACGATTTGGAGTTCGGATGAGGAGAACGAGTCGAAAGAAGTTGACTAGCCGGAGGGAGTGACCTACGCGCGCGGCACGCGCCGAAGAAGGCCACTGAAGCATGCGGGCGCGATCATGGGCGCAACCACGCGTGCGGCCGCTTCAGAAGCCATCCTCGGGCGCGTGAGGATGAAGAAAAATTGGTCTTGGGTGCGCGACCACCGGGCGCGGGCGCGCTGCCCTTGTTTAACCTTCGAAAATTCAAATTTTACCCCCAAAGCTTCCAAAAATTACGTTTTGACGGGCAATGCCTCACCCTCTCACACGGGTATTAAAATATATTTTAATTTTAATACCCGATGTGAGAGGGGGAAACAATGCACATGGGGGTAGGATGTACAATACCCATTTTTAGGGTAGATAACTCACTTGGCCTCCATCTATACACACTACACACACTAAATCTCTACACCTCCATCTTCCACCTTCATCCTCCTAGGGCTAGGGCAAGAGGAGAAAGCTTATTTTGGAGAGTTGGAGAAGAATACATCAAGGATTTCAAGATTGGAGCTCAAGATCAAGGATTTGTCTATGAATTCTTGTTATCTTATTTCTTTGATCATGGTTATCTTTAATGTTGAGATTTTTGCTTCCATGGGCATGAGTAGCTAAAATCTCATATTCTGGGGATTTGACAATATGGATTTGTAATGGATTAGCTCTATTTTATTTCAATTCTATGGTTTGGTTGCTTTATCTCCTTATGTTCTTGGTTTGTATGTATGTTTAAATACTTGATCACCATTTATACATGTCTATTGTGTTGATTCAAGATTTGAGAGATGAGAATTGACACTTGAATAGGAACATGAGGCACAACTACTCAATAAACCGGGAGGTTGAGAGTTTTTGTGAGGGCTATTGATACTATGGGCATTTAGGAGTTATAGGCTAGACTTTAGTTGGGGACAACAAAGTTAGCTTGTAATCAACGATTTTAGTCGTCCGGGAGGGGGCTAAAGCGAACAAGAGATCGTCCTAGATAGTTGAAATTATACCATAGGTTGATTAAGTAGATTGAGTTCCATTTGCAAACCCATTGAGTCTACCATAGAATATTGTTGGGAACCTTTTCTCTCTTTGAACTAAGTTTTGATAATGCTATTAGAAACCACACTTAGACAATAGACTTTAATTGGAACAGGCTGGTCTCCGTGTTTGGATCAGTCAAGCTTAACCCGAACAGGTTGCTATGCAAAGTTCAAGGTTGGTAGTGCAACCTTGTACCTATTTTACTCAAACCTTTCATAATGTTCCTTTATGTAATCTGTCTATGTAATCTGCTCCAACCATACTCGAAGATTTCTTGCGAAGATTACAGAAGACTGAAGACAGTTCGAGGTATAGGAATCGTGACCTGCAAAGTCCAACCTGAGCTGTGACTGAGGAACCTGTCCTCAACTCAACGTCCATAAGTGTGTCAGTGTACGATTCTGCACATACTGACACACACAACGGCTCTATTACAAATGCTTCTCTATAAATACCGCAAGACATTCAAGAAAGAAAGTACGGGAAACTCAAATTACAAGCTAAAACGCTGCAGAAATCTCAAGCTAAATATTCACACTATCAACACTCGAAATCACTAGAGCTTTCCCAAGTGTTGATCCTTGTAGATTTCTATTCTTTCTAGAATCTGTCTTACTAGAACACAATCCACACTCTCACTACCATCACTGTTGATATTCAGTGTAGTTGATAGAGTTGTATTCCAAACGGTGATAGTTTTTCACAGCTTTCCAGTTTGATTAGTAGTGCTAGTTATTTAGCATTAGTAAGATTGTATGTAAGTTTGTATGTAAAGTTAGAAGAGACACGACTCAAGATTCGTGCTAGATTCAGTCTAAAGAGAGACTTGAATTTGGACTGGAACCTCCACCAGTGTTAAAAGGAGCGAAAAATCTCAAGTTAAGGGATTACAGATTCGACGGGATCTGGCGTGGACGTAGGAGCTGTTTACTCCGAACCACGATAAAAACTCCTCGTGTTTCTCTATCTTATCTGTTTTCACACAGTTTGCATGCTCACCACCTGCACGTTTGTAACCTGTCTTGCATGTGCACTGTCTTTGAAAACTGTCGTTGAAAACTGTTAGCCACTTTCACAGTTTGCATGAACACTTGTTTGAACTAAAGTTTTCTTTGAAAACTGTTTTGAAAACTGTTAGCCAACCTTTCCACCAAACTTCCGCACGCAGATTAGTGTTGCAAGCTCAGCAGTTCACTGTTTGAGCTGGAAAAACTAAACTGCTCTGATAAACTGAAGTGACGATTCAGTAAGATCAAATTATTTTGAAAAGTCAAAACTGTTGGCTAATTGGTGTATTCCCCCCCCCCCCCCCATACACCAATATCTATTTATCGGGACCTACAAATATCTTCCTATCCATTCTCTCCATTGTTGTCCATTTATTTTATTTTGTTTTGTTTCATTGAAGTATTTTAGTTTTAGTTAATCAATCTCTTGATAATTTGAAGTTTAAATATATTAAAGCAACATAGTAATAGTACTCATAGGTATTTCGAACTAGTCTCCGTGGAAATGACCTTGCTCGCTACTATGCTACGATAGCCCTATACACTTGTGGTTAGCTTAAATAGTTAGGTGATCATGCATATATGATTATTTGTATTTTATTGCAATGTATATATAAACAAGTTATATTTACCGATAACTTGTTTAGATAAAATTGACTTTCTAGTTGGTTTTGGGGCTTTGTAATAATGGATTTAAAATGGATTTTTGAAGTCTAGTTTTTTTTTATAAAGTACCGTGACACTCATAGTATCTAAAAAATAAAAACTAAACTAAACTCCAAACATTTATTTTAAAATCCATTATTACGAAACCCCAAAATCAGCTAGAAAGTCAATTATGTCTAAAATTATAGATGAATGTAGTATTATTTATTAATAGTGGAGATTGAATATAACCTTTGTATGTATTGTTAATTGTATTATTATGGTGATCGGTGTCTAAATATAGAGGGTCAAGAGTTTTGAAGGTCAACGCAAAATGAAATTAAGTGAAGAGTTTTTAGGGACGGATGGAATATTAGAGTTATGTCGTACATCGGCTGGCAAAATAAAATAAATAATAATAATAATAATAATAATAATAAAAGAAAGGTGAAATAAGAGTCGTCTTTAATGCTTGGCCAGAAATGTACCAAAAATATCTGGAAATGAGACAAAACAGAGATGGGTTAACTAAATCAACAAGATTTGGTGAAATCTTTTCTAGGAATTTGATTGGTTGAAAAGTTAGATCGATCTTAACAAATTACTACTATTTTATTATTTGGATCATTGGAAACTCATCCAGACATCCAGTCATCCACAGTGGCGGAGTTTTATTTCGGACACTCTTAATTAATTATTTTATATTATTATTCTTCTTCTTTTTTTCTAATTATTTTGGTGTTCGATTTAATACGATTATACGATTCCAATAAATTTAAAATTTTCTTTTAAATAAAAATATAAAATCTATATCTATATAAATATAAGAAAGTAGGATAGTTTCTTAAGCCATTTTCCTGCCAAAATGTTTAGTTAATCTTTTAGATTTTCAATTAATTAATATATCCATTGCAACTCAAATACTAGATATAATGATTAAGTTAACATAGTCAAAGTTCAATCTATTTTCAAAATATCAAATTTCGAAAAGCTTATTTATCTCTCATATAATGAATGTAATCATTACTCAATATAAGCCAAAGTCGATCCATTTCCGTAAGAAGTTGAATCATTTTCAAATAATGGATGAATATGCTATTAATATGTTTGAAAAATAATTAATATCAGAATCTGAACATTCTATACATGTTCACATACGCAATAGCCTATTCATATCTGTTACTTCTTTTATCTATTATCTATTCATGGTTGTCTTGGTTTGTTCATTTTTTTTTTTTTAATTTACTGAATTCTTTAGACTACCAAGTTGTAATTTATTTCATTTTTGTTTCTCAATATGACCATCCTTCTACATGAAAAGTGGGTTGTCTACAGAAAGTATTTACAAGAAAAATCCACCCAAATTCTTTGCAATGCATAAATGAAGCCGCATGAATTGGGAAGCTAAAAAGTTAGTTTGCATTAAAATAAAAATTAAATAAATTTAGAATGTCGATCATATAAGTATTGACCATCAGAATTGTTTTCTTGCAGATTTTTGTTTTGCATCATTCCAAATCGATGTGTTCTCAATTCAAAATGTGAAGTAGTTATTAACGTATTACAAGAAACAAGGTTAGTAAATCAATTCAATTTAGAGTTATACATCAAGTGATTTTATGGTAAGTTTTAATTCTTACATTTCAACTTAAGTCCAATATTTTCAATTTTCCAGTTGCATTTTCCTATATACCATGTTAAAAAATACTATACCAAATTAATTATCCCTAGCCACTTCACATCAATCATCCACAAGAGAATACACAAAATATTCAATTCTGAAATGTTTTCCTATTTATTATTTATTTAGTGGTTGATTTATCTATTTAATTATATACATCATCATGGGGATCTTTCTATATATTTTTTATTGTGTGAATTGTAAATTTTAATATATTCCTTAAAATTTATACAACTATACATACGAAACAGTCCTTGAATTGAAAGAGGAAAATATGTTATTGTGATTTAGATAACACATAGTAGTATTTTATAGATTTGTTGGTTTGATCATGTCGTGTGCATTGGAGAATAGGGGTTGTAACATATTTTAATTCATAGAGGAAGTAAAAATATTTGATAATATGTTGCTAACTCATTTGTAGTATAGTTCATAAATATTTGATAAATTTTGAATCCACTACATACAATTAAGAAAATATTCATTTAAAAATAAAATTTATTTTTCGTGCATTTGCAAGGATATAAATACTAGTTACTATACTAAAGTAAGATAGTGTAATTTCCCTCCAAAATCATAGATATTTGAGCCTTATCATTATTTTTATTTAATTAAGTTGTTCACATTATAAATGTAGAAGAATGATATGTTACTCACCTCCTGTGAGCACCATTCGTGGGCACTTATCGCCGTTTGCTCACTTTAGCATTATTTTGTTCGATTTTTTCGATTGTTTTATATTCTAATACCTTAAAAATTAATACTGAAATCATTAAACCTACAAAATATATAAAAATCGACACTTGATTTTTCATATTATTCATTTTTGAAGTTATTATAAAAATCGACACTCGATATAAAACAATCGAAAAAATCGAATAAAATAATGCTAAAGTGAGCAAACGGCAAGAGGTGCCCACGAATGGTGCTCACAGAAGGTGAATAGCATATCATTCCTCTATAAATGTAATACTATCATTTTCTATGCACTTTAATACATTTATTGCTCCGAAAAGTCATAGTTTTTGTTCATTAAATTTAATTAATTTAATATAGTATTAATTAAATTTTAAGTAATAATATTAATTTGACTCTCAATGTTTGTGTTCCTTAAATGTATTTTACCTTTTTATTCCTTTGAGTCTTTGACTATCAAAATTTAAAATATTTTAGTATGTAAGGTATTCTTTTTATGAATTTTTTTTTTTTTTTTACATGCACATATATAATTGAATGATTATAATAATTTAGAGTGCACTCGGGTTACTAGATTGATAGTGTTAGAAATCTTATCAAATTATGATAACACAATTTATCCATTTTTTTTAATTTATTAAAGATACATGAAAATGAGCTAGGAATCTACTAATGATTTTTTATTTTGTTGCTTTATGAAACAAAATAAAATAAAAAAGTATTAATTGAATTATAAATTATGTATCTTTTCACTAAATATCTGTCACGCTATTGGTTACAAATCGTAAGCAAGTGTAATATAATACACTAAAAATGTTATCGATATGATGCAAAATAAATTAACATTTGCAAATTAAGTATGACGTGTGAGCAATTCACATCACCATATTTTGAGTGTATGTGTGGTCCTTTATACTAGGCTAAATAATCCAGTTAGAAATCGAAAAAAAATTCAGACGTAAGTTCAATTTGAATACGAGAAAATTTCAAAATTTTCTTTTGCTTTGTGTGATTTTTCATCAATTTTTATAGAATATTTAGAGATGTCGATAAATTTTAAATGACTAATACATTCTTATAAACATGTCTATTTATATTATAATTATTTTTACTTAGAAATAAAAAGTATTTACTGTGTATCACACATGTACAATACTACTCCCTCCGTCCTCCATTTAGTGACTTTCTTTTTTCAGCATGTGTGACACGCGTTTCCACGTTCATCGTTGATGAGTCTTAAAATGAATTTTTAAAGTATTATTTCTTTTACGGGATACTACAACACTTGTAGTATCCCGTAAAAGAAAGAATACTTCAAAAATTCATTTTAAGACTCATCAACGATAAGCGTGGAAACGCGTGCCACACATGTTGAAAAAAGAGGGTCACTAAATGGAGGACGGAGGTAGTAGTATAATCTATAATAAGAAATTAAGAATATTACTGTACAATTCTTCAATGATTAAAGAAAATGAAAAAAAAAGACACGTGGAAAAGAAAATCTATGATGGATGATCAATAGAAAAATGTTACTGTAACGCCCCCAAATATCTAATATTGGGCTTATATGTAGGCCATAAGAATTATGGACCGGGCTTTTTAAGTAGTAGGCCTCAAACAAGTTAAATAAATTTTAATAGAAGAAAATTAATTGTATATCTTTTATATATAAATATAAGTAAGGTAGTGCAGCAAGTGCATCACATTTTTCGAAAACTAGTTATTCATGTCTGCCACGTAGGACTCCCTCCGTCTCAGTTCAAAGTATGAGATAATTGAACTGAGACGTACGGAGTATAATTTTTGAAAATTAATATTGATGTGTATAACAAATTGATGATGGACTCAAAATTGATTGTACAATCAAAAAAGAAATTTTGCCTCCAAAAATACATAAATAACTGTAACGCCCCGCATTTTACTTAACTAGTTAGCTAATTAATCTCGATTTAAGTTAATTAATTTTGATTGATCGAGTTATACTATCAACTTCTAGTATTCAGAATTTCTATAATAATTTTTTAGAGTGCGATGATGGAATCGAGTAGCGGCTCGACTTCTATAAATTAATCTCTTTGAGAAATCGATAGAAGAGTGATAGAATCAAGTAGCAACTTGATTTCTATGTTATTCAGTATATCAATAAATAATTAGTATGCGAATAAACTCGAGTAAGAGATAGTTGTCGACTTCTCGATTTTATTTAACTGGGCCAAGGCCCAATTGAATTATTAGATCGGACCAAGGTCCAAATAATTACGAGTTGGGCCAAGCCCATAATTAGTACACTAAGATAAGGATATATATATATATGGATGCATTCTTCTTAGTTATAAATCAAGAAAGAATAGAATAAATATTATTCAATAACCTCATTACAAGCTTTACGATGCAGTAAATAAAGCAGATCCTTCTATTGTTTAGAAGAAGTCACATGCCGTGCTGGAATAGGCAGATTTTGAAATCCTAGAAATCTCTAATACAGGCATTACAAAACAAATGATATAATAATAGTTAATATATTAGCCAATAAGGGAAGGTATCAACTTCTTGAGAGACTAAACTCAGCTGCAACCTGTGGCTCCTTCCAAATTGCTTAACCTGCAAAAAGGAGATGAATGGGTTAATGTGCCGATAAAACAAGAGGAAGACGGTTCAAACAAAATCAGCAGTTATTATAGGACAAATTAGAGAACAAACAAGATGCTCTCTAGTCTAAAAACAGAAAGGGGATCAGCCCCCTTATGGGCGCCTAGTTCGAGCAACAAGTATTAGCATCACATAAGTAAATTTGCAACAAGGGAGAAAGGGAAGGATCAGCTGGGACATAAGACAATAATAGGAGTGAACCAAGGTCTGCAACTAGGAGACAACAAAAATCTGCAGGCTATGCCTCAAACAAGAACAAGAATAGCACAAAAATGAACACCCTTAAAAGACTACACCCCATTCCTATCAAGTCAACTTTCCCTTCTAAACCAAGAACTCCAACCGATTCCCTATATACCCACCCTTCTCCACCAAAATCAGATTCACACTCACCACTCAAACACTTTACCAAATTTTTGAAACTTGAGAGAGTGAGGAGGAGGCTGCAGCTAGGAAGAGGGAAGAGTGAAGAAGAAGAGCTAGCAACTACAGCCTCTTCTCCTTAAGGTAAATGAGCATACTAATTCAGTTTCAAAGTCCTCTACTTTCCGAAATTTAAACTCCTAAGCATGTTTCTACCCCCACCAAACATAGGATCAGTCCAAGCATGATAGAGCACCTCGAGTAGATAGATAACAGCACACTTAATAAAAACTTATGAACATGAAGCTTCAATTCAAAATCAGAATCCTAAACCTACGACTAAAGGAAAACAAAACAATCCCTCAGTTTCGGAAACTAAATCTTAGAATCGGAAGGAAGGTAGAGAATTAGAAAACCAAACCTCCGTCGAGGCGCGAGGCCTCGACGGCAAAGAAACCGAACCGAAAAGGGGGAAGACGAGCTGTAGCAGCGACGGTGTCTCCATGAGCGTCCGCCGGAACCTGCAGCGAAAAGGAAAAGGAAAATCAGTTTTTTTTTTTTTTTTTTTCGAATTGAAACCATCTCAAATGGAATCGAACCCCATCAACTCGAATCGACCCCTCGAGTAATAAACGAATAGAATCGAGAAGTCGGGACAAATGTTCCCTAGTTCTTTCGAACTAGGGTTTTTATTTTGCGAATCAATAGAACTCGCCGGAGGCTGTGGGAGTTGCGACCGATCCAGTGAGGACCACCGAATAGGGATGAAAGCGCTGAAGGAGATCGAGTTCACCACACGGCGCCCTCCGATGCGGTGCCATCTCACCACAGAAACCGGAACACCGTCCAGCAACTACGGGCGGCAAGCCTCGCCGGAAATCGACTAAGGAAGAATCGGTCCCAATTCGCGAGTTAGGGTTCCCAATTCGCGAGTTAGGGTTCCCAATTCGGGTAACCACCCTAGCAACACGAGGAGACAATTCTAAGGGGGGAAGAGAATGATAGCCGGTGGGGACGCAAGAACAGCGCCAATTGGCGGCTGGAAAATTCGAGAGGAAGAAGAAGGACGCTGAGGTGAGCAGTCGCGAGTTCAGAGAGAGGGAGAGAGACGAGTCTGCGTTGAAGAAGAAATGAGGTTCGGGCTCCTTTTGTTGGCCCGGGTTGGGTCGGGTCAAATCGCGGGTCCGGGCTGAGCTGATGAATAGTAGGCCGAAGTTCCTAATTTGGGCCAGAAATATCTAATTAAAACACGAGCCCAATTTCTTACCAATTACGGACTGAAATGACAATAAATAAATCCTACGCTACTCGAAGTTGAAATTCGATAAATCGTAAGGAATTATCCCGCGATTAAATAATTAACGTTAGCTAAGTTAATTGACTAAGATTCGATACTCAAGATTAATTTATTTAGCAAATCAATTACACGATTACGGAGGGTAATTAACCCAGATTAATAATAAATCAAAGATTATTTATTATAATAAACTTATATGAACCGTTCACCTAACGGGATTCATAATTCGAGCTTAGATAACAGTAACCATGTTACTGTATTTAGAATAACCTCCGATCAGCATTTAAGACTAAAATCTTAGATATTATTTCATTCGTTAGCATGCGAATCTTACCTCGATTTTTAATCGAAGGGTACGCGAAGGAGGGACGGTAGCTGAAGCAGAGATCAGACCTCGTAGCAATTGAGAAGAGCAACGAGGTGGGCTTTCTATAAAACTAAGCATGTTTTATTAGATTAGTAGCTCTTTTAAAAGTATTGTCTTGCCATAAATATTTTCAGTTTTTGTATGATGCCTATCTGTTAAATGGCAAAATGCCAATTCATGAATCGAATTCGGGTCCTTGAATGATCAGCTATCATTTTTGGACTAGTGTACACATCGATCGTGTCATTCCAGATAGTGACCGATCAGGTGACCGAGTGAGGTGGCCAACTCCTCGGGCACAACAAACTCAGATATGGTAGATTACTACAGAACTTAGTCTGCGCAGACGCTTTTAAGATAACTCAGTTTTCGTGAACATAGGCCTTTCAATAAAACCCTATGCTTCACTATGAATGGCTTGACAATAAAAATGTTTTGGGCATTGTGTCCACTGAGTACTCCGTACTCACGCCCTGTACATTATTTCCAATGTGCAGGTTGAGCTGGATGACGGAAGAGTGACCAGCGATGTTTTTGTCGAAGATTAGCGATTAGTATAGTTGATTGAACACTCTTGGTAATACGTGTCTCCATACACGTATTTCCACACATTTCCGCTGCGTACACTCTAATGTTCTAAATTCATCTTCAATATGGTTGTAAACTAAGTCAGAATCATGACAAGTCAAAACGTACTACTATGCCACTTATCGATGTTTGCTTTATAACTTGTTAGCGTCAAACCTCAAATTTCACTTCCTTTCTTTATTGTTCGTTAATCCCACCGTAGTCACGAATCACCGAGCTTTGCTATCGATTAGTAAAGTGCGGTCGTGACAATAACTCTGCACCTATATCTATAGATAATAAAAAAAAAGGCTATACATAATACATAGACATTGATATTTCATGATTAAACCTACATATTTTATAATAAAAATAAACAATAAACACCTATAAATAATCATTAAGTAATCGAATAGGAAACTTTGCCTCCAAGTATTCACAGATAACTTTGTTGGTATCTATAGATAATAAAAGACTATATATTGATATTGATATTGATATTGATATTTCATGATTAACCCTAAAGATTTCCTAAGAAAAAATAAATAATAAACACAATTAAGTAATCAATTATATTTTTGCAATTCTATAGATATAGATTTTTGCCAAAACAAAAGCTACAATTTTTTTATGCAAATTAAAAATTTACACAATAAAATACTATTTTTCTAGTTGATGTGCTTGCACAACCCATTTCATTTGCCTATAAATACCAGTCGGTTATAACATACTACGGAGTACAAGATATGACACTCAAAGCATTTGTAAAAAATTCTTCATGTTTTTTGCCTTCTTCAAAATTTGAAACATCGGCCCTCACAATTTCCTTATTTGTGCAAGAAATTTCAGTTCTTCAAGAATGAGTCCTTTCATAACCCCAATTAACAAGCTTTATCCCACGATTACAAAACCGACGATTAAAGTTCGACTTGTGCGAGGATATGAGGTTCCCTTTAGTGGAAATGCAAGTGATGCAATGATTCTCGAATGCATACTTCATGACAATAAGGTAAACAACACATCAAAATTTATACTCCCTCCCATTCTTTTTAATTGACGTTTTGTATTTTTAATTATTTGTAATTTAAATGACGTTCTATGATGATATGCCAAATTGTCCTTAATTATTCCAAAGCATTCATTAATTTTATGCTTATCTGCCAAACAATAATAGTTGTATACTTAATGCAACTCAGAATTAAATAAGGCTAATAAGGTCAAGAATTTTTTTTCCTTAATTTGTGTGCAAAAGCTTAGAACGACTATTAAAAAAAATAGGAGGGGAGTATATATCATCTTATTTCTGTGATAAACAGTGAACTCACATTACCATTTTTCATTTGAATGCAGGGTTATTTATGTTTCATTTGGACGTAGTCTACAAAAATCTATAGCCACAAAAATCAAAGAAGGTCGATGCTACATCATTCAAAATTTTACATAAGGACGAATCACATGCAATTCAAAACTGACTTTCTAGCTGGTTTTGGGGCTTTGTAATGATGGATTTTAAAATGGATTTTTGAAGAAAGGTGAAATCTACGAACCACGCATGTCTTTAAAACTTAGATTTGTGAAATCTATGATGATGATTTTCCATTTCACATGTTTTCTATGAAATCATTTCAAGTAACTACTAGAGGTGCCCCAGTTTCGGAACCGGAGCCGAACCGGCGGTTCCAATTCCAAGATTGCCAGAACTAGAACCGAACCGAACCGATTCTATGAAAGTCACGGTTCCGGTTCCGGTTCGAACCGAAAAAGAACCGCCTTTATTTATTTATTTTTCGTTCGATTATGATTCATGCTTCGATGTTTGTTGATCCAATTTTAATTGTAAGACAATTCAAATTATGAAATGTAAAAAAATACTTGAGAAAGTGAGATTGTTTCAATTTTTTTATTTATTAATCATAAACCCTTGGATATCACATGTTGATTCTAAAAGCCGAGCCTCGATAAAACCTCTGTGAGGAAAAAGAGTACTCGTCTAAGCATTTTCATATAAAATTATTATTATTACGTGTATAAATTATTATACTTAATTAATAATTATTACGACGTGTATAAATTATAAATTATTATACTTAATTATTCATAATATTTTTGTATTTAAAAGCATCTACAATTAATTTCACTTTGATGACAATATGACATCTTTTATATGAATTATGTAATTTGTCATCTTCAATTCTTCATCATCATGTGACATTGTTTATTATTAATTTAAAGATATTTTTTATACTAGTCTTCTTTATTTTAGCTTATTAAATTTTGAATTATAAATTAAATGATAAAGCTATTTAACTTTACAAATATAAATATTTCCATATAAAAAGTGTAACACACTATATCATTAATCAAATGTTACATCAAATAAGTATACAAATACAAATATAATACTGAAACATAAAATAAAATTAGAATTTTTTTAAAAAAAAACCCGGTTCTTTTAGGTTTCGAATTGAAACCGAACCGACAGTTTCCGGTTTCAAAGTTTCGGAACAGAAACCGAACTTGCGGTTCTTTCGGTTCCTTGGGACGGTTCGAAACCGTTCCAATTCCGGAACCGCCCGATTCCGGTTAAAAACTGGCGGTTCCTGTTCCGGTGGGCACCTCTAGTAACTACTATGATTAATAGTATCGCCTAGGCACCTTTGATTGATATATATATATATATATATATATATATATATATATATATATATATATATATATATATATATATATATATATATATTGCATACTTTGTATTTAATAAATCAAAATGGATATCTTCTAATGTTTCATATTTTGAGATATTATTGGAGTTATTGCTGGCAACAACAATATTATCAATCAACATAATGCAAATCTGTTCGACAATAGAGGACTTAATAATCCAAAGGAATAGATATCAAGAAAAATTCCTACCGTTACCAAATACAACAATTTCTCGGTTTGCATGCCCCTCGAATTGGTCTCTAACTTCAGGTTCCTCAGGAAATATTCCTACAATGATTTTTAGGATATTTAGGAACTCTCGATTCGTTAATAGGAATTTCCTAACTCAAAGTCTTTAGTGACTAAGTAATTCGGGCTTAATGTAGAACTTAATAGAAAACATAATTTTGACGTTCACATGGCTTCGACACAGAAGGGAAAGTTATTCGGAATATTTTTCTAAGAATTATGGTGTTGAGAAATCAGTCATGCAAGGTGTTTGGACTTTTTGCTAATACCGAACGGGACACATTTTCTAGAATTGCGTGAAAACCGTAACTCAGATGGGTTTGATATTTTAGCATGTGCTAGAATATACTGAATAGGTATTACACAAATATTTATATAATATTCGGACAGCACCCGAATTGTCTAAGAAATTTAATTCGGTACGGAGAAAAGTCGTACCGAAAGTGGACGGAATCAGAAAAAACTTTTCGATTAAATCAGCCAAGGGAATGCCGGGAATAACTTTAGTAAAAGGTCGAAAGTCAAAAGGTGGCCCGAAGGCCACCCTTTGTTGGGCGGCGCCGCCGGCGGTGTGGATAGGGACGACAGCGGTGGTGATTTATTCCGGCAGCCTTGGGCTGCCGGATGTAAAAATGACAGAAGGGAAAAATGTTCAGGGTTTCGACATTACTTTAAAATGATAAACTATACATGCATGCGTTGAAGCTCGGGGTACGGGGATCATATCACGTTTCAAATAAAATCAAAGCGGGAGAAATTTACCGAAAACGGAAATCATATTTGGGATGCATGCATGGATCCGGACATGTGGACACTAAGAAAACAAGGATCGGAGATAGAGGAGGAAAGAGGCGGCGGCGGCGGTGGGTCCGGCGGCGATCCGGGATGCGTGAGTCGTCATGGCTTACACCTATAGGATCGTCGTCTCACCAAGGTTGCTCTGCTTCTTTCGGCGTACCTTTTGGACTTCGAACAATCGAAAACTTCAGGATAAGCTCTGGAAACTTTTTCATTTTCTAAAATTGAGTTTGGATGGGAATGAACTTTCTAAAGGCTCTAGGCTCCTATTTATATAGTTTCAAAACCAGCACGGTCATTATCAAAAAGTGCTTTTTGAGCATACGAACTCGGATTTCAGAAATTCAAGAGTCTATGGATTACAAATGGAGAACTGAGAAATATGACACTAAGTAGGATAGTTTTGGAGATACGAGAATAAAATAATATTTTATTGGCCGCCACGTAAAACGGGGATTGTGTAAAATACTCCCTTCGTCACCTTTGATTTGGCCACATTTCCATTCTAGTTTGTCCCAGCCCAAATGGCAGCTTTCCTTTTTTGGGCCTGATTAAGGCCTAATCCACTTAATTAACCCATCACTAACACCCCCCATTAACCCTATCTCTGCCTAACCCTAACATCATTCTCACAACGGCTCTCTCTTTCTCTGGAACCTTCTGCTGATTTGTCTCTACAGCCTTCATCTCCTTCCCCACTGCAACCCTAGATCCCTTACGCGGCCGCTGCCCCCTCTTCTGCCCACTGGCTGCGGTGCTCACCGATCCACCCGACCTGATGAGTTTCTCACCTTCCATTATCCCTCCCGACACCGAATCTCCCCCTATTACACCTTCATTATCCTTTTCTGTCTCTGATTTTGTCCCAGAGACAGAGTTACAAGCAGATATGTCTGCGATTGAGGCGTATGTCTCAGATTCCCCCTCAGACGAGGAGGAATCTGAGAGGCATGGTCAGATCCGGTTGAAGCGCGCGGCCAAGCGGAGAAGACGGGTGGCGAAGCGGGTCACGCGAGAGTTGGAGGCGGAGCGGGCAGAGTTCATGGTTGAGCACCGCCGTGAAAGAGAGAGGCTCCGGGAAATATTGAATCGGAGCGAGAGCTTGAAGGAGATCCACCGGATCTTCCTCCCTCGGCTCTTTGATGAGCCCTGTGACGCTGTGAGATCTTTCTTTTTTCTGCATGTGTCGATTTTCTTACATTTCTGCCCATGCTGAGATGTTCGGTTTCTGGATCTTACATCTCTAGTGCTGATATGTGAATCTGTTGGCTTATTGATGGTTGATCTGTGTTCTGTTGGGTTTCTTGTTGGATTATATCTGTGTGATATGTGGTCGATTATTCTGCATGCTAGATCTCGGTTTTATTATTGGCTGTTGGCTTATTGATGGTTGATCTGTGTTATATTGGGTTTCTTGTTGGATTATTGGATGTTGGTTAAGTGCTGAGAATATGTTGGTAGTTAGATAGCTGCGATGATGAATGCATGCACACACTTCTAGCCCTGTTTCTGTGAACCCTAGATCCCTGTGATGAAAGCTTAAATCTGATGATCAACATTTGTAAATGATTGTTTGGTGGTGGAACTGTTTCCTTCAATTCACTGTGCCGGTTTATTTTAATTGGTCATGAATTAAGGAATTTATTTTCATTATCTGATGGTTCTATTATGCCAAATGATGATTTTTTTGCATAGTCTTTGTAAATGTGTCATGGCTGTGATAATCTGATGCCTTTAATGTGGCAAATGATGTGCACTAGCAAAAAATTTCCCTCCTATGCTGCATATTGTGATGATCTTTGAATCTAATGTGGCAAGTGTGTACACAGTGTTGGTCACCTTTATGTTTAGTACTGGTAATTGGCCTGTTTGTGCACTCTCATACTCTTTCTTTGTCCCCTTTGATTTGGCTGCATTTCCTTTTTGGGCACTTTGTGTTTCATGACTGCTCTGATGGCTTAATTGTGCCAAAGGATGAAGAATTTGGAGTTCAAAATGTGTATATTTGCATTACTTTATAAACTGATGCCATTATCAGGCAAATGATGTAAACATTCCAAAAATATTTTCATTACAAAAGGATTCATGCTTTCTTTCCTATTCTGCATGAACAAAAAAATGCCTTCACATGCATTTACAAACACAAAAACTTTACAACCAATTCAGTTCATGAATTAGTCTAAGAAACCTAATCTATACATCATCAATTCAATCCCAGCTACATCTCCTTCTTCTATTAGATGTTGGATGCTTTCTGTGACTAGATCTAGTGTAACATGCAAGTCCCTAGGTAGATTGCCAGCCCTAATCAATGCAGCCTTCTTCATATGAGGCTGCTTATAGCAGTTTTGACCCTTGACTTTCATGATCTCTATAAGAGTTTGTTGTAGACTAAGAAAGACATTGTTCAGTGTTGCTGCAGTAAGCTCTTCGAAGCTGTTCTTCACTGCAACAACTAAGTCATCAGCATTGTTGCATGCAAACTGACTTTGTAGGCTTTGTATTGAAACAAAAAACCCTAAGTCATTAGCATTGCAATCTGGATTGTTTGGTGGCTGTTGCATAAGATGGATGTTGAATCCATCTGCACTTGTTGCAGCCCTAAACTCTGGATCATCATCTCTGATGTGAGGCCTTGCATTATCCTGTTGTATGAATATGGCTTTTGATAAGTGTGCTGGCCACTTTGCCTTGATTGCTGGGAGTATCTGCATGAATGTTGCATTAGTTAAGTTGTGCAATATGTGTAAAATGTAAACATGTTGCCTGAATAACCTGATGAAGAAATTAATTCTGAGGGTTTCATCATACCTGCTGAACCATGCATTCTCTGATGACATCTTTGTTGACTGAAACAATAGGCTGTGTGATCCATGTACCCTTCTTTCTGTTTATGCTATCTCTCTTTGCTTGGACCTGCTTTGTAAATGGGAAGATGCCTATCTTCCCATCAAATAGCACAGTCCCATCTCTTGCAAAGATGGGCCTAGCCACTGCACACATGAACATAATCTTTGGGATGAAAGCCTTGCTTTTTGATGTTCTATGTGGTCCTACTTCATCTGGGGTTAGATACATTCTGTTTCTTTTTTGTGTGATGAAAAACCACTTCTCATCAATATGGATGATGTTCTGCATATCTCTGAACTTCATTTCATTTTGCTGCCTATTGTACATGATCGAATCTAAGCAAAATCTTAGCCTTTTGAGCTTGTTAGCTGCTGTTAAGAATGGTTTTAGGGCAGAAGTGTGTGCTTTGAGCAGCCCCAACTTAATCCATCTAAAAATAGTACCTCTGCTAACATCTAGGGCTTCAGCTAATCGCCTAATTGTGTTTCTTTTGCGCAATTCTAGTGTTTTTATCTGAGCATAATCAGGGAAAAGTTTATTCACTCTTTTAGGATAGAGTTTTTTGGATTTCAAACTGATTACCTTTCCTTGATCTCTCTGCAGCTTGGCTTCGGCCCAAAGTCTGGAAAAATCATCCTTGAAGATGAATCCCACTTCAAGATAGCCTGCTTCATCCTCCCATAAGCTGGCTTTCCCTGCTTCGAGCCTTCTAGGAGGAACTGAATAATGTGACTCCTTTCAGCAGTTATAAAATTATGCTTTCTCATCTTTCTTTTTTTTTGCACTTCTCTGAATTTTTGGGTTGTAAACTGTAGAATGCTGATTTGTGAATCAGCTTATTTATAGGTTCAACACTTTACAATTTCAAATCTATAATTTAGAGGGAAATTATATGTATTTGAATCCCTACAGCTGTGTATGGAAGTGATCTTAGCCGCCATTTTTCCTAGTTTTATGAGTGTTTTTTTCTTTTGCATGTGCATGTGTAGCTAGTTTGCCTAGGGATTAGGTCTATATAAAAACAATCTTTGTTAACACTAAATTGTTGTTTATTCTTAATTAATGAGTTTCTTAAAAACTGTGCAAAAAGAAAACATGCCAAATCAAAGGTGACGGAGGGAGTAATTCCTAAAATTTCCTAACCTCTTTCAATAGGCTAATTAGGCTCTAAAAAGACTAAGGGAACTCTCTTTATATTTTTAGAATTTTTATTAAACCCTATAGGATTTTTCAGGTCATTACATCGAGCCTGTAAACGAGCTTTAGCATTTATGTGTAAAATTAATTTCAAATCACAACCAAAGCTAATTAGGCAGTACACCACAATTACTATTAAAAAATATTAACTTATAACATTAATATATATTACCAATTATCATCAATTCATTTATTATATTGTATATTTATTTATTTATTTATAGTATTAAATACTTTTAATTTTTTGTTTGATGAATTTCATTTTAGTTCATTTGGAATGTTAAAAAGAAAATATGTTTAAATCATGTCTTTTAAATGAGCTCAAAATCGAGTTCGAGCTCGAACTCGAATTAAAATAAAATTTGAGCTTTTCACGAGCCAGATTCGAGCTCAAACCCAAACCAAACTCGAGCCGAACCATTTATCGAATGTTTAGCAAGCCGAACTCGTAGTTTTTACCTCAAGCCGAACTCGAGCCCAAACATATAAAATATTAAACGAGGCGAACCCTAACATGCCAATACTCGGCTCGGCTCGTTTGCAGCCCTACCGATAGAGGTGCCCACGGTTCAGGAACCGGAACCGAACCGGCGGTTCCGGTTCCAAGATGGCCGAACCGAAACCGAACCGGAACAGTAACGGTTCCGGTTCCGGTTCCGGTTCCTGGAACCGACGGTTCCGGTTCGGTTCCGGTTCCGGAACCGGATAGGAACCGACTTTTTTTTAAAAAAAATTAATTTTTTTTGTTCGATTATGATTCAATGCTTCATTGTTTATTGATTTAATTTTAATTGTAAGACAATTCAAATTATAAAATGTAAAAAAAATACTTGAGAGTGAGATTGTATAATTTTTTATTTATTTATTAATCCTAAACCCTTGGATATCACATGTCGATTCCAAGGACCGAGCCTCGTTAAAACCTCCGTGAGGAAAAAGAGTACTCGTCTAAGCATTTTAATAGACCACTACATATTGTCGAAATCGAAATCGTCGTCGAAATCATCTGTTTCTTCAGAGGCATCGGAGTCGGTTTCTGCTTCGGTGGTACTGATTGGATCATGTTCAAAGATCTCATCCCATTTGTTCTCTTGCTCACAGTGTTCGGCTAAAGTGTAGTCCTTGAGCAATACTTGAGCTTCGAGATTCAGCGGGGTCATCGTTGATCGTCTTTCGTCTAAAGTGTACCCTCTGCTGCTAAAAGCTTGCTCGACCGACACCGTCGAGGCAGGAACAACAAAGAGTTCTCGAGCCATTATGGATAGGATTGGGTATTGAGCTGTTCTTCTTGACCACCAATGCAAAAGATCTTGATTGTTTCTCAATTCTTCAAAATTATTAATTTGATGACAATATGACATCTTTTATGTAAATTGTCATCTTCAATTCTTCATCATCAAGTGACATTGTTTATTATTAATTTAAAGATATTTTTTGTATTAGTCTTATTTATTTTAGCTTATTAAATTGTGAATTATAAATTAAATGATAAAAATATTTAACTTTACAAATATAACATTTCCATATAAAAAAAATGTAACACACTAATCAGTAATCAAATGTTACATCAAATAAGTATACAAATACAAGTATAATATTGAAACATAAAATAAAATTAGAATTAAAAAAAAAAAAACCCGGTTCTTTTCGGTTCCGAACCGGAACCGAACCGTCGGTTCCCGGTTCCAAACTTTCGGAACCGAAACCGAACCGTCGGTTCTACCGATTTCTCGGGTCGGTTCCAAACCGTCCTTTCCGGTTCGGTTCCAGAACTGCCCGGTTCCGGTTAAAAACTGACGGTTCGGTTCCGGTTCCGGTTCCGGTGGGCACCTCTACCTACCGATACAAGATAGATTTTAAGTATCCAATTCCTTAAAATTACGGATTGGGGCATGGTCCGGATTAGATTTTGTGCAAATGGGATATCGGGTATGATCCCGACTAGAGCCGGTCACGGTTCCGGTTCCGGTTCGAACCGGAACCGGAACCGCCGGTTACGGTTCCACCCGGGAGGAACCGGAACCGCACCGCCGGTTCCGACGGTTCCTTCCCCGGTTCCGAACCGCCGGTTCCGGTTCCGGTTCCGAACCGCCGGTTCCGGTTCCGGTTCCCGGTTTTTTTTTTTTTTTTTTTTCAAACTTCATTTATATTGTTTCAAGTTTAATTGTAAGAGCATTATAATCGAAAACCGTAAAAGAAATTTGTAAAAAAATTGGAAATATAACAAATAAGACGATTATTCAATTTTTTTTTATTTACTTAACTTACCTTTGAAGATCACATTTTGATTTCAAAGGCCGAGCCTCGTTAAAACCTCAATGAGGAAAAAGAGTACTCGTCTAAGATTTGACGGTCAAAAAGATTACATTTACATGTTATTGAAATCAAAATCATCGTCGAACTCGTCAGTTTCTACTTGAGAGGTGTCGGTGTCAGTTCCGGCGTCCGTGGTGCTTAGTGGATCATCTTGAAAGACCTCCTCCCATTTGTTCTCTTGCTCTCGCATCTCGGCTAAGGCGTAGTCTTTAAGCAATACTTGTGCCTCGAGATTCTTTGGAGCCATTGTCGAACGTCTTTCGTCGAGTGTGTATCCTCCGCTGCTAAATGCTTGCTCGACCGACACCGTTGAGGCAGGAACGGCAAAGACTTCTCGAGCCATAATGGAGAGGATTGGATATTGTGCTGATCTTTTCATCCACCAATTCAATAAATCGGACTCTTTGGAACCTGCACTTGTTAGTTCGGCAGTTCTAGGTTCATTTAAATACATAGAAAGTTCATCACCTTGAGAGAACGAACCTGAGCCGATGTTTTCGAAGAAACTTTGGAGTTGTCGAGCTCGTTGACTATCACCAGTAATTCCTAAATCAAAAGGGGGCCTAGGTCTACTACTACGGGCAGAAGAAGCAGAACTCCCAACACTCCCCCCATACTTTTCTACGAAGTCATTATATAGGTACCTAAGAGATTGATCTAGGTTCGTTTTAACAAGATCAAGGCTAGGCAATTCTAACCCTTCCCTACCCGGTGCGTTTGCGAATCTCATTTCACCTAAGGCGTTGTAGTAGAAATCTAAGAGTGTGGTGACGCCATCAAGCTTAAGACTAGGGTTCAAGATGGCTGCTACTAAGAAGACGTCGGGTATGACAAAGAAGTACTTTAACCATTTCAATATCATCTTAGAAACGGTAGCATTGAGATCAGAAATATGGCTGAGTTGTTCAAACTTAACTGCTATAATGGCAAAATGATATAGTACACGAGGAGAAGTAGGATAATAAACACCGGAAAGATCCTTAGTGGCAGTATGAAAATCTTCTAACAATGAAGTCACTTTCTCACAATCCCCCCAATAAGACTCTAAAAGTATGTGATTTGAAACCTCAACTTGAAAAAAAGCACACAAATCCTCTTTATACTTTCCGGTGTCCCTAAGCATGTCATAGGTTGAGTTCCATCTAGTGCAGACATCTACATTGAAGCTTTTACTATGACCCCTCCTAGATTTAATGAACTTCACCCAGGCCCTATGGAGTTTGGTTTTATCTCGAAGCATTTGGACAGCTTTCCTAATGGGCTCTATAGACTTCTCGAGCAGTTTAAGACCATCTTGAACACAAAGATTAAAAATATGACAAATGCAACGTGTATGAAAATATTTTCCAGCCAAAGAGGGATTACATGCAGCGATGAGTTCGGGGACACTTGCGGTATTCGCGGTTGCATTATCAAAACCGATTGAAAAAAATTTTGTAAGGATATTGAATTGTTGTAAAACTTTAATAATGCAGAGTGCAATGTTTGTTGCAGTGTGTGAACAATTGAATTTTCTAAAACACAAAATTCTTTTGCATAAAACCCAGTTTTGATCGACCCAATGCACTGTGATGCCAAGATATGAATTTTGCTGCCATGCACATGACCAAATATCAGAACATATGGAAACTCGGTAAGGAAATTTCGTAAACATGTCTCTAAGAGCCTTCTTATACCTAAGAGAGAGTTTCATAATGGTTCTAGTCATAGTAGATCGAGAAATTTTTTTAGAAAGAGGGTTGTAACCAGTTTTCATTGTATGTTCAAAACGCAAACTATCAGCAAATTGAAATGCAAGTGACTCGGTTGCAACAAACTTAGCCATTACCTCTCTAGCGACTGTATCATTATACTTAAATAAAGAAAGGTTAGATGTACCTCCCGCCGTGGCAAGCTGTGTTTGTTGGAGAGGTTGTCCGCGAGCATTTTCCTTAGCCAGGTGCTTTGTTCTAACATGTTTTCTCAAGGTACCATATCCTCCTCCGGTTCTCCATGCGTACCTCTTATCGCAGAAATTACAACATGCCTTCATATAATCCGCACCGCCATCTTTTCCAGCGAATTTCACCTTCTTGAACCAAATTTTGAATATCTCCGAGCCGGGAATTTCAGCATCTCCTTCTTGTTGCGGCTCCGGCTCTTCGTGTTGAGGTTGATCCGCACCTAGACCGCCATCGCCTTGCTCGTCCATTTCATCTTCTTCGTCGAGGTTGACCGCATCGGCATGGAAATGACCCCTTGCTCGATCTCGAGCTTGTTCCTCCGCCTCCATTTCCCGAGCTAGACGGGCGTCGTTTTCGATTTGCTCGAAGTCGAACGGTGGAGAATCGTACGGCGTATCTTCACGAGTCGGGGTGCCGTACCCCCCGAAATCTGTTGGAGAGGAAGTGTAGGGAGAGTAGTATTCATTTTCTTGATTTTGTTCATGGATGACAACACCTTTTCGAGGGGCTCTTCGAGAAATACGTTGGGGTTGTTGGGTCGCCTTACCCTTGCCTTTGTCAGCTCCGGAGGAATTTCCGGATCCACGACCAAATAATCTTTTCATGATGATGATAAAAATGAAAGCTTGAGAGTGTGAGTGAGGGTGGAGAATGGAGATGAAAAAATAAAGTATGCTAAAGAGTATAAAAAATGAAGTGTGAGTGAGGGTAGAGAATGGAGATGATAAAAATGAAAGCTTGAAAGTATATCAAATCAAAGTATGAAAGCTTGAGAGATTGAGAGCTTGAGAGATTGATGATAGAGATGAGATGAGAGATTGAGAGTTGAAGGTGTGAAGAAATGGTTTGATATAGGGGGGTATTTATAGGTGTAGATTGTGGGAGTATTGGGGGGAAAATTTTTAAATTTGAATTTGAATTAATAAAAATAATAATAATAAAAATAAAAAAAATTAATGGAGCATGGGCTGCTCAGCCTGCTCTGCCGCCTCTGCCATGCTGCTCCACCCGCGCCGGTTCCACGGTTCCCCGGTTCCACCCGGTTCGCCGGTTCGGAACCGGTGGAACCGGCGGTTCCACGCTTCTTTTTTTTTTTTTTTTTTTTTTGTTATAAATAATATTAATACATGATTAAAAAAAATATTTCATATGATATGAAATTATGAATTGATAATTAAATATGCAATGTTCATTCAAATTTAACATGTTATCATTAATTCATTATTAATTGGAATGAAAAATTACAAAATTGACACTTCATCTTGTCTTCTTCATGAATTGGATAATTTATTATCTTTATGTAAATCACTAAATTGTATATTTTGTCATCTTCAATTCATCATCATCATGTGACATTGTTAATTGAATATTTTGTCATTTTTATATGATTTGGTTTTTTGTTTAAATATTTGAATTTAAAGTTTTGACATTATCACAACTCACAAGTGCACAACATCACTAGGCTACTATATTTTAACTTTGAATGAATAGAAATCACATATCACATATGTATGTAGTTTTATTCATTTGTACTTTTTTTCAATTTGAATTATAACTTAACAATGAAAAATCTCTTTCATTTTATAATTTGTACATTAAGAATTCATTAAAATGGATATATAGTTGTATACTAATAAAATGATAGATCAAATAATTAGTATGGAATTTATACACATACAAATAAAATCTAGAAATTAAAAATTAAAAAAAATTAAAAAAAAATCCCGGTTCGCCGGTTTTTAACCGGAACCGCCGGTTCGGAACCGCCGGTTCCCGGTTCCGGAAGAATGGAACCGGAACCGCACCGCCGGTTCCGACGGTTCCTCCGCCGGTTCCGAACCGCCGGTTCCGGAACCGCCGGTTCCGGTTCGGTTCCCGGTTCGGTTCGCCGGTTCCGGTTCCGATGGCCAGCTCTAATCCCGACTCTTAAATACCCGATAACACGATACCTGGTTTTAAGAATTTAATATTTAAATTAATTAATTAATACTCCGTAGTAATTAATACAAAATCTAACGGCGATGCGTCATCCCTCTCTCGCGACTCTTGCACACCGCGCCGACTGACGCGACGACGCCATACCCCAGCCGCCGGCGCTCCGGCAACGCTCCTTTCCGGCTACCAGCGCAGCAACATCTCCGACTCTCCAGGTAATTTCATTTTCGATTTTGAATTCGGTATAGGTTGAGAGAAAGTTTCTATTTTTATTTCTCCATTAGAGAAAGGGGAAACATTGTCTGTGGTCTTGATTTCCATAAACAGAGATTAATTGGGGGTTTTCGAGGAATTGATGCTCACTATGTTATTGCAAATTTGCAAGATTATGTTGAATAATGAATTGTGTTGGAAATGAATGTGGACAAAATAACTAATTAACCATCCTCAATTTCAATTACGTGACGAAAGATAGTTAGGACTTTCAGTTCACTCTAGACATCCGCGCTCTGCAGTAACCGAGTCCCCAATTGCTCGGTATTATGCGTTTCGATGTATGAAGAATTTATGTATTGCTATCACGAACAATGTTTTGAGATGAGACATTTGCTTAGATATGAAATAGATTAGCATTGGTTTGGAGAATTTACACAGTCCATTGTAAATTTATCCTTGTGATATGAGGGGAGGGGATATATCAAATTGGATTGAGAGCGATTAAAAGCGAAGAGCTTTGTTTCTTTGCTTCTTTGTTTAATTTCGCTGATGTTTTATTCGAATTGTTTTCATGAATCTTATGCATTACATAGCTGAGAATATATATATTTTTTTGCTTTTAATAGAAGAGTTTGGAAATTCTTAATGCTATGAAAGACATAGCTAGGCCTAATTTGGCGAACAGTTTGTTGTCAAGTCTGACTATTATTTTCTACATTTTTTTAATACAGTTTTGGTTTGAATTAGTGTTTTGATCAAGATGAGCCAGTCGATGGAGCAACACTCTGCTGATCATGGTAAGCTATTTACTTGAGGTTCATGGTAAGTTTAATGTATTCATGCTGGGATTTCACTACATCAATTCACTTGTGCCGTGTTTATCTGGCGACTTCGTAACTCGCCATGCAGCGAATGCGACAAGAGGGATTGAGGTTTTTGTTGGCGGGTTGCCTCGGAATGTCGATGAAGAGAAAATTCGCCAGGTTAAATATATTCACATAAATGTATATGGTCTATATCTCATGAGTAATGAATTGTAATGTGTAACAAACGACTGATGAGAAAATAGAGAGTGGTCTTAGATGTTGAACCATAATTAAGAGCATGGTTACTCAAGTTTTGTCCTGTGAATTTAGGATCACAAATTTGGTACTTCTAAATAAATCATAATTCAAGAGTGGTATAGAGATCTGGATATCTTCATAAGTCTCCTCTAAGCATTCGGAAGTAAGCAAGGAAAGAGGATGATTCGTTTAATGAATTTAATAACTATTGTATGAATCATTCTCTGCTAGGTTCAAAATATCCAGATTAAGTGGGCTGGTGATGGATTCTGGCAACTGTGGACACTGCTTTAGATTAGCTGGCTAATAACTGCACAATATTCTTTTTGCTCTCACATATGTAGATTTTACCATCTAATTTCGGAAAGTTACCCTGACTCTTCTCAGACACTTATTGGGGAATGTCAGTTCTTATCTATATCTTTCCAACTCAAAGAACAGTTTAAAGTATATGTTTTCTATCAAATGAATCAACTTTTTTCCTTATCCAAATAAATAAAAAAATGAATAAACCGAGGTGTTGTTTTTTAACTAAACTAGTGTAGATATTTGTTTATTTTTCCTGGATTTTGAGGAGGGGTTATATTGATATGTTCTTAAATAACTTCTTTTTTATCAGGTATTTACTGATTGCGGTGAAATAGTGGAAGTTCGTATGATAAAGGACCAGAAAGGCAACATGAAGGTTAATACATGCTACCTTGTTTCCATTTATTAGAGATAGATTATGTATATTCTGTTCTTCCTCGTCACAATATGAAGAGAAGGTAGCATGTAAGCAACAACTTATGTACAATCTTCTTAAGTTGCTTTTATTTATTTTTGGCAGGGATTCTGCTTTGTGAGATTCGCAACGAAAGAATCCGCAGAAAGAGCTGTGAGGGAAAAAGCTGGAATTTTGGTGAGTACTAACTTAACTTCTTAGGAATTTCTTCTTCTTATGAGCGACCCTGATTTTGGCAATTGATCAGCTTCTGACTTTCCTTAAATCTATTTATCCTGATCACTCATCAGGTGCTTTGTCTTGTAAAAGATGTTTCCTCCTGCAAATTGGGCACCTTTTTTTTTTTTTTTTTTTTCCCCCTTCTCCTTTAATTAATATATCCTGATTTGATTTTTCAGCTAGACGGGAAGAAGATTGGAGTGCTTCCGTCAAGTGAGCAGGATAATCTATACTTCGGGAATCTGAATAAAGGTTCGGTACCTTGTCTGTAAATAGTAAATAAATCCAGAACTCTGGTTGAACCTGCTTTTTTTAAGTTGTCAGTATAGTCAAAATTGTAGCAGGTTGTTGCAGTCGCAGCCAATTTGTTAATTACATCAAACTTGCATGGCCGAGAAATTTCTCGTGCTAGATAGATACATGTGAATTATATAATCAAAATGAATAAATCCTCATTAACTACATAGATTAGATATTGATTATGAGACATTGATGTTGAAGCAAGTTATAGATTCATGGGCTCTTAGATGGGCCTTGATGGAAATCCAACAGTGAAGGTTTATGTCCACGGGAAGATGAAGAAGCATGCTGATAACTGGTTTATTTTTTCTTAGTTATTGTTATTTTTTAATAGGCATTATTTAGATTTATTTCTTTTAGCAGATAGAATTATTTCCTTTAAGCCGTAAGATTTGTTTCCTTTCTTATAGTAGGACTCTAGGGTTTGTAAGGATTATATAAGCCTTTGTGGCTGCAAATTGGGGAGATACGTATAAACTTTTCCAGCATATTTATGAGCTAATTCTGTTTACTAGGATAATCCAAGGTTCGCACCTTAGGGTTTCTAGGATTTTCTCGTAGGAGATCTCATCAATTGGTCTCAGAGCCGAGTTGCGATCAAGTTACTGCATTTTTGCAAGATGGTTTCGAATCGACAAAGGTTTGAAAACATTGAATCCTCAATTGAAAAATTGAATACCATGATGCAAAACGTTTCTCTGCAACTGGATGATCGGCGTTATGAACGAGGGACTCGACGGAACCGTCAGCGCGAGGAGGGTTACGCGCGTTTCGGAGATGCTTATCATGGACGAGATCACGACCGTGGAGAGCGCTTCAGTCGTGATTACTCAAGGGGTCATGGGCAGCAAAATCAACGTGGTTGAGGTAGTCGACAATAGCACCATTGAACCTGAGATGAGCCAGACATTCCAATTGACGCACCACGGGAGGAGTACAATCTGTTTGGGATGCATCCAAATCCGTTTCACAGGGATGGTTCTGAATCGGAGTATGAGGATGAAGAAGATCCACTTGAAGATTCAGAATTAGAGTCTGAAGAATCGGTATATGAATCGGTATATTTCTTCAGTATATAGCAGGCGAACGGAACGTCCCCACGATCATCGTCCAAAGGGAGTTCGTTTGGAGTTTCCCAAATTTGTGGGTGATGATCTGGTTAATTGGCTGGATAAGGTGGAACAATATTTCGATTTAAACGAAATAAGGGTGAAAGATTGCGTTCAAATTGCTTCGTACTATCTTGATGGTGAAGCGAGACAATGTGATGATCTGGTTAATTGGCTGGATAAGGTGGAACAATATTTCGATTTAAACGAAATAAGGGTGAAAGATTGCGTTCAAATTGCTTCGTACTATCTTGATGGTGAAGCGAGACAATGGTGGCGATGGTACGAGCAGGTTAATGACGGGACTCGAATTTTGAAGAGTCAGTTCAAGAAGGGCTTACTTCTACGATTTGGAAATTCTCAAATCGAAGATGCTAACGAGTCGACGTGTAAGATACGCCAAACGGGTACTTATCGTGATTAGCTTCGGGAATTTGAGAAAGTAATGAGTAGAGTGCCGCATAGAGGTGCCCACGGTTCCGGAACCGGAACCGAACCGGCGGTTCCGGTTCCAAGATGGCCGAACCGAAATCGAACCAGAACAGTAACGGTTCCGGTTCCGGTTCCTGGAACCGACGGTTCCGGTTCGGTTCCGGTTCCGGAACCGGATAGGAACCGACTTTTTTAAATTTTTTTTTTTTTTTTTGTCGATTATGATTCAATGCTTCATTATTTATTGATTTAATTTTAATTGTAAGACAATTCAAATTATAAAATGTAAAAAAAATATTTGAGAGTGAGATTGTATAATTTTTTATTTATTTATTAATCCTAAACTCTTGGATATCACATGTCGATTCCAAGGACCGAGCCTCGTTAAAACCTCCGTGAGGAAAAAGAGTACTCGTCTAAGCATTTTAATAGACCACTACATATTGTCGAAATCATCCATTTCTTCAGAGGTGTCGGTTTCTGTTTCGGTGGTACTGATTGGATCATGTTCAAAGATCTCATCCCATTTGTTCTCTTGCTCACAGTGTTCGGCTAAAATGTAGTCCTTGAGCAATACTTGAGCTTCGAGATTCCGCGGGGTCATCGTTGATCGTCTTTCGTCTAAAGTGTACCCTCTGCTGCTAAAAGCTTGCTCGACCGACACCGTCGAGGCAGGAACAACAAAGAGTTCTCGAGCCATTATGGATAGGATTGGGTATTGAGCTGTTCTTCTTGACCACCAATACAAAAGATCTTGATTGTTTCTCAATTCTTCAAAATTATTAATTTGATGACAATATGACATCTTTTATGTAAATTGTCATCTTCAATTCTTCATCATCAAGTGACATTGTTTATTATTAATTTAAAAATATTTTTTGTATTAGTCTTATTTATTTTAGCTTATTAAATTGTGAATTATAAATTAAATGATAAAAATATTTAACTTTACAAATATAACATTTCCATATAAAAAAATGTAACACACTAATCAGTAATCAAATGTTACAGCAAATAAGTATACAAATACAAGTATAATATTGAAACATAAAATAAAATTAGAATTAAAAAAAAAAAAACCCGGTTTTTTTCGGTTCCGAACCGGAACCGAACCGTCGGTTCCCGGTTCCAAACTTTCGGAACCGAAACCGAACCGTCGGTTCTACCGATTTCTCGGGTCGGTTCCAAACCGTCGGTTCCGGTTCAGTTCCGGAACCGCCCAGTTCCGGTTAAAAACCGATGGTTCGGTTCCGGTTCCGGTTCCGGTGGGCACCTCTAGTGCCGCATTGGCCACCTAGTGCAGTACTTGGAGTGTTTATGGCTTGATTAAAACTGGAAATTGCAGTAGAATTGACGATGTGGAGACCGCGTGATCTTCAAGAAGCTATAGAATTGGTTACAAGAAAAGACGAGCAGCTGCACTCGCCAAGGTCCACATCCAAGCTGTCGAGGAGTGGTCCGAGCACTGTAAATTGTAATTTTCGGCCGACGAGATCAACCATCATGAGTTCTGTTGACTCAAAATCAGCACCTAGCATCACTACGATGGGGAAGGGATGAATTCAGCTTTCAAATGAAGAAGTTAATAAGCACAGGCAGGCCGGATTGTGTTGAAAAATATACGTAGAATCATGTGTGTCCTAATGCGAAGGTAATGCCTTTAACAGTGGATGATCTAGTTATAGAAGTTGAAGAAGAGTTGGCCCCTCCGATTTATGACGATGAGCCTGAAGGAGTAGCAAAGGGAGACGGTGAAGACGTGAAAGTTAAGTTCAATCTGTTGGAGGTATCAAAAGGAGGGGAAGATTCTTTTAATACGCTAAAAGAAAATGGTGGTGAGCGAGCATTAAAGTTTGAAGGGCACATTAGCAAATTTTTCATTCAAATTTTAGTCTATAGTGGAGCAGATCTCAACTTCATATCCACTCCATTAGCTGAGTACCTTTGGCTACTAGCGATTAGAGAAAAGGAGTCCCTCAAAATCAGAAAGGGAGTGGACATGCACAGGTTAGTGATACGAGGGACGATGAGGTGCCCATTGTTATCCAAGGAATTCGTTTTCACGTGACTTTGCATTCGATACCTCTATCAAATGTGGATGCGATCTTTGGAATGCCTTGGTTAGAATTAGTTAGTCCCTTATTGATGGACTATAAGGAGTTATCTGTGAATTTCTGGTGTGGAAATGAGCCGATATTATTAATAGGAATTGGGTATACTCCACCCGGACCCTTTGATATCGATAGCCTGGATAAGGAGATGGCATCAGGCGGAGAGTTCTATTTATTAACGTCACGTGGGCCGATAAAAAGTAGTGAAATTGAGAAACTCTTGGAAGAATTCAAGGATGTTGCGAAGGCTCCTGTATCATTACTGCCTCAACGGGAATTTGATCATCGCATCCGATTGGTTGATGAATCGAAGCCTGTGAATGTTGCACCTTATCGTTATGCTCATTTTCAAAAAATTGAAATTGAAAAGCAAGTGGTGGAGATGATAAGTGCTGGAATATTGAAGTATAGCAACAGTCCATTCTCATCTCCAGTTTTAATGGTGAAGAAGAAAGATGGGACCTGGAGATTTTGCACAAATTATCGAGTGTTGAATGAAGCGACCATTAAGGATAGGTTTCCTATTCCTACGGTGGACGATATGCTTGATGTGCTGCACAGAGCTTCTTATTTCTCTAAACTCGATTTGCGGGCTAGTTACCATCAGATTCGAGTTCTTCCTGATGATGTGCACAAAACTGCTTTTCACACTCATAATGGTCATTATGAGTATTTGGTAATGACTTTTGGGTTATGTAATGCCTCTTCTACTTTCCAATCTATTATGAACCATATTTTTTGACCATATTTGCACAAGTTTATTCTTGTATTTTTCGATGATATCTTGGTTTATGGTAGAAGTTCGGGTGATCATTTGGGCCATTTACGTAAGGTTCTGGAGATCTTATAGCAAAACCACTTTGTCATCAAGCCTTCTAAGGGCCCGCTTGGCTAAGCTTATTTTTAAGAGCTTATAAGCTATAAGAGCTTATAAGATGTTTAAGAGCTTATAAGATGTATGATGGTAAGAGCTTATAAGATGTTTAAGAGCTTATAAGATGTATGATGGTAAGAGTTTATAAGTTGTTAAAGTGTTTGGATAAAAGAGCTTATAAGTTTGAAGAGATAATAAAAAAAAATCTAAAAATTAAAAAAAAAATCAAAAATATGAGAAAATTTTGAAATTCATATCGTTGTAAAATCAAATGGTGTATATAATATAAATATAAAAATAAAATAGAGTTATATCAATTAAAAAGTAAAATTTAAAAAAAACAAGTTTGGGTGGTGAAGCTTATGTTTTGGACAGCTTATAAGCTATTGGAGCTTATTGTTGCAGCTTACAAGCTCTTAAGGAGCTTATTTTTCCAAACACTTTTAGAGAGCTTATAAGCGGTCAAACAACTTATAAGCTAGCTTATAAGTTTAGCCAAACACCCCCTAAATGCTTCTTTGGGGTACGTGAAGTGGAGTATTTAGGTCACTTTATCTAAATCCTTCTAACCACTTTGTCATCAAGCCTTCTAAAGGCTAATTCTGTTTACTAGGATAATCCAAGGTTCGCACCTTAGGGTTGCTAGGATTTTCTCGAGGAGATCTCATCTATCAAAGTGTAATTTTTATGTAGAAGGCTTATCATGTGTATTATCATTGTTTGAGGTGCATATGTGCTACTTCATGAACATTTCCAGGCTTCATATAACTTTCTCTGAAGCTCAAGTAACTAAAGTCAAATATTCTGCCTATTTTATGTTTTATAAAATACCTAAATGTCTCTCTCACACACGCATATGCATGCAAACTTCAATTGGTTTTTCTGGGTAATGAAAGATTATTATGTCCAACCTTTAATGATATACTCGCGCACCGTTATCCCTCACATTCCACCCTTATGTTGATGTCATTTCTTTGCTTTTGTCTCCTTTACCTCAGCTTGGACCGCTGACGAATTTAAAAGAATGGTGCTGCAGGTATACCTTTTTGTTTTGTGGGTTTCCTGTAGAAGTTTCTCTAACTTTTAACAGAGTCCTTAAGAATTCCCATGTCTGTCTCACTGATTGATTCCTTTTTACGTGCTATAGATTTTTCCAGATATTGAATCCATTGATCTTGCAATGCTCAAAGACATGCCACCGGGTCAAAAGCAGCGAAACCGTGGTTTTGCCTTTGTCAAGTTTTCCTCTCATGCTGTGAGTTCTTTTTCATTCTCTTATTTATTCTTCCATCTAAAAGTTTTGAAATGCCCTAGTTCTAAGTTTGTGGTGAGAAATTAAGACTTTCTTGTTGCATCTTAAATCATACAGGATAGAAGCTCAGGTTGGTGGTTTTGATTCTGAGTTCCAGCCTCAATTCTTGACCCATTTTGTTACCAGAAAACCTCATAAGTACTTTGTAATATATAGAAAAATGCCATCCTAAAAATTGACTAATCCTGTAAAGTCCAAATTCCTTTCAGAACTGGAAATAATTTACAAGTGGAATTTCTATAAATATTCTTTTTGACAAAAATATACCAATAAAAAAATCTGAAAAGCTGTTCGCTTTCAGTGACTGCTGGTTTTCCAATAAACTCATCAGTACTCAGTTCTTAACAATGTGCAATTGCACAGTACATCACTTCAACTAAAATCTTTCTTTAACAAGTTTTTTTTATTGATGAAGATGTACAAAATAAAATTTTCACTCTTATATGAGTACAGTTTAATGCAAGTGGCCAAGTGCTACAGTTTAAAGATCCCATTTCTTCTGAAAACACAACCAAACACATTTACATTTTTCAACATCAAACTTCTCAAATTCTTGAATGTCCTCCCCCTTCCCTCAAAGGAAAAAGGATAAGAAAAAGAGACAAAGCCCAAAAAGCTATCCAATCTCGGCCTGATTCTCCACTCTACAGGCTAATGCTTATAAACCACCATATAAAGAAACACACATAAGTTTCTCTGTAGTTGGTAAGCAGATTGAAAACGTAGATGATATGAAGTAAAACCTACATGACTTGCCCTTCTGTCTTAGTCCGCATGTGGCTTTTTCTCCTTAACTATTATCTTGCCCCATAGCCTGATCAGCTCATTGTTTGCTTTGTGATACTCATGGCAACAAATTTGTTTACTTTATTGCTCAACTTCAATATACTTCCAGGATTTCGATATTTGTAGCTTATTTTAGATTATCAGCTGCTGTACATGCTCTTGAATAAAAATAGTGTGTTCTTGAATAAAGATAGTGCTTTTCTCAATTATCATCTTCTGTGGTCTTCTAGAATCTCAAATTCATCAATAATCACCTTTGATGATGTCCATAGTCTCTCTTCTTATCCATGCATTTAAGTCCTACTGGTTTTAGTTAACACTTATTTTTGACCAATAATTTTGTGCTCTACTTTTTTCTTTCTTCTTTATGAATGTTAGGCAGAATCCAGCAGTTATAGTGATGGTATAGAGAAATGGTTATAGAATGACATCCATTCTGACCATTTTGTAGGGACTTGGCATAAGCTTTTGGTATATGAAAGTAGTTGTATTGGAACAATTTCTTCATTCCATTTCATTCAATTCCATTTCTTCCATGCACCATCTTTAATATGTGGATAGATGATGCTGAGCTAAAAAATACTGATACAAGTTAAGTTGTCAATACTCTCCTACCATGAAAACAAATTTGCAAACGAAATGTGATCAGTATCATAGAAGAATCAATTATTTAATCTTCCAATGTTCTTGTTGCGGAGCCTGACTCCTCTTAACCTAGCATCCAGCTATATTGTCCATCTCATATTGTAACATCTTGGTGGGTGGTTTTATACTGGTTGGCTCCCTCCTTACCTTGTTCAAGTGAGGGACTTTTTAGCAAGAAAAAAATCAAGAAACCTATAAGCATGAAATGAACTCTCCAACATTGAACAACACTAAATCTGGCCTCTGCAATATAACATCATTAACAATTTTTCTGCCAACTCACCTTTCTTTGATATGCAATCTTTCATCAATCTGGAATAATTCTTTCTGATTTAAGCAGAGGCCACTAAAAATATGAATAATCCATTCTCTACCCGAAATTGAAACTACCTACTTCAAAATTCTCAATCACAGGCTGCTGCACGAGCTCTACGGGTGGGTTCTCAACCAGAATTTCGTCTTGGAAACTTGCACCCTGCTGTTCAGTGGGCGGAAGAGGAATCTGAAGTCGATGCTAAAGAACTAGCTAAGGTTCATAATCAATATGCTTATGAATATAAAGCTTAATAACTTTCAGAAATGTGGCTGTAATTTCAATCCTCTTTTCCGTTGTTTCCAGGTCAAAGTGGCCTTTGTCAGAAACCTTCCCAGTGATGTTGAGGAGAAATACTTGAGTCAATTGTTTAACCCTTATGGCCAGGTCTTTACATATTTTGACATCGATTCGGCCTTTCTTTCATATATTACACCCACTTATGGAACATCTAACGCTGATGTCATCTTTTAGGTGGAGAAAGTGGTGGTGTCCAAAAAGGGCAGCTCCTCTTTAGGGTTTGTTCACTTTACTAAGAGATCGGTAAGTTGGATTACATTTATTACATGTATAGAGTTCGTCTCATTGCATATCCTGATTCGATCATGCTTACACACCAAGACTTTATTGTCCATCTATTATTTGTGTGACTGACTGATAGGCCAAGAGGGTTTCCTCAGTGTCCCACTGTCATTGAATCTGGTTTAAGTTATGTTTTTTGTGTCTTCATTCTTTTCGTATGTGGCGTCTGTGTTGCAATCTTAATCATGAAAATAACTGGTATATTTTATCAAATCTATTCATTTTCTTCGCTCTCCATCAATTGCTTGTTAAGTAGTCCAAGCATCAAGATTCTATTAATTCTTGGTGCAGGATCTTGAGAGAGCTGTCAATGAAATGAATGGAAGAACAGTCCAAGGACCTAGGGAAGGCCAAGTGTTTTCACTCCAGGTAGTTAAATGTACTTCAAAAGCTTCCTTGTAGTCTCTGTATCAGATATCTGATTTCTTTTTACAATATAGTCTTAGTTTCCTGCTTAATATATTGTGTTCGAGAGTATTTATTATAGCATGTCTTTGAGTACAAGTTCTGAATTTTATTGTGTAGGTTGAAATTGCAAGACCTCTGGAGAAAAACAAGAAGCGTGCTCGTGAGAATCCAGAATATAATACTTCTTTTCAGGACCAATCTAAAATCTCAAAATCAAATATTCATAATTCCCATATCTCGAGGGTAAATATATCTCTGTTTTAATTATTTATATTTATTTATTAGATTTTGTGTTTTCTTACCTCCATAATAGTCAGATACTTTCATTAAGTTTTAAGCACGGTGACAATCTTGACTTTTCCCAAAAGTCAGCTAATTGAAGGTGCGCAGTTGCAACATAAGAAAAGCTTGAGACACTTTATTTTGACAGCATTATAGAACATGTGAAATAGCCAAAGTTTGCAAAAGTACTTTCTTGAAACCACATTTAGTTTCTTGGTTGGTGACGTCCTATGGTTCATCTTCCAATTTCATGGTTATAATTGTTTCCCCTATGCAAGAAACACTGCAGTTGCATCTTATGTTCATCTTTTCTCTAATTAGAAATAATTTGCTCATAGAATCCAGTACTTTCTAGGATACCTTTTGTATAATCATGTTTTCTTTTATCATCCATCACATATTATCACCGTCCTACAGGAATTGGAGCCCGCTGATCCTTATGAAGATGCTGTCATAGCTTTGCCTTTAGCTGTTAAAGAGCGTTTACTCCGAATCCTACGACTTGGAATCGCAACTAGATTTGATGTAAGTTCAAGTTGCTAGAAACAGTTTGGTTATTGGCGATTCAATATAACTCTATAAGAAAACACTAATTTTTCGACGGTATGACAAGTCGTCTGGCTCATCTGGATCCAGCTCGTTGTTAAAGAACGTAATTTAGTAATTACAACTTCATATGAAAAATCTTCTTCAAGTTTTCATAATTTCCTCTTTTGCCAACAGATTGATGTCAATAGTCTGCGTATTCTCAAGGAATTACCAGAGCCTATTGCTATATCCGTTCTTGATCAGGTTCTAGCAGATACCTGTACTATATAATTTATATTTATATTTCCCTTGCTAGCACTAGGTACTATTCGTTCTGCACAACTATGGGTTCCGGCTATTAAAAATATTCAATTTTCCTTGTAGTTTATGATATCGGGATCAGCTTCACAAAATAAGTCAGCATACCTAGCTGCAGTGATCTCAAAAGTAAGTAAACTGAATTCCTGCCAACTAGTTTTGACCTTTACACCATTTACTCTGCACTAAGAAATCGATTACTTATGTAGCACCTAGTCGATAAAGTGGGACCCAATCAGAGCTTGGTCAGTTTGTTGAGAGCTGAAGATGCTAGTAGGAGCGATCACAAGCTACTCAACTACACTCACCAATTGCCATCCCCCGTTGTTGGATCCTTCACATCTCACGCAGACTCTCCTGTAGTTAGGTATGTTTTACATCACATAGTGAATCTTGTCATTACATAACTGTTAAATTATTACATGTAATCTAGTCGATGGGGAAATAGAATTGCTATCACTTTCTATCCCACCTTCCGCACACCTGCAAAAGTATCCTGACTTTTGAGAAGTATCGGAAATAGCCTGTCCTAATTTATTGTCAATTCTATCATCTGAGCAAGTCTCCGGTGCCAGAGATGTAAAATTGTTCATTTTTCCTTCCTTGGTTATTGGTATTTTGGTGGCCGCTGGATTTGGAGCCCTCGGTTCAAGGATAAGTTCGAAAATAAAAAATAAACGAATGGTGGGGATAGAAAGTGATATCAACCCTTGCGAAATATTAATCTTCAGTAATCTTCCAATTTAGTGAAATGAAATGTTCAAGAAAGCATAACTTTTCTTATTCGATTCTCAGGAGTGACATGTATGCAACACACAATCCTTTGCTACGCGATTATACTCTACCCAATCGAACGATATTAGGAAGAGTAGACGAGCGAGAGAGAAGTTCTATTCTAACAAGTCTAGCCTTGTACGGGTCCGAGAGCATCCCGATTCCAAGAACAATAGTGGAGGAAGGAAGTAATTCTTCTCGATTCGAGGCAACACCACCGCAACCGACAGCATCTTACGGTAGGGTTCCACAGGAACGACATCTATCACCTCCCAGGTGAGACTCACTTCTCAATCATATGCGAGGATGGCACCCCCAACCACAAGTTTGATTTCCGACGTTAGAGCTGTAGCTGTCCCGGGCCAGCAAGTCGCGCCTCGACCGCAGATGAGGTTCGACCCGTTCACAGGCGAGCCGTACAAGTTCGATCCGTTCACCGGAGAGCCGATAATTCATCCGGGGAACAACTCTACACGCCAATTCTGAGTCTTGCGTGAATTGCTAGTTTTTCTTCGGTTGAATTGCTAGTTTATTTTTTTTTTAATTTTTAATTTAGCAGGCAGTGCTGTGGATATTACGATGTTTTCCCTTTTTCCTTTCTGCATGCAGCAGTATATTTGGTCGACGATGAACTAGCGTAGCCTGTAACATTACTTACTAAACAATATTTTTATTTTTTATTTTTAAATATCTCGAGTATGTGAAATATGTGTATTGCTTCGGATTTATAACGTTTACTTTTATTATTATATACTCCTGTTTCGTTGAAAGGGCTTTGTATTTTTTTTTTTTTATACTTCACATATAATCAAGAAATAAAGTCTTTTCGACGGAATGGAGGTTGTATTATTCTAATTGTGAGCGGGTCCCTTTTTTTTTATCTTTTTTACTTCAAATCATGATAATATTTTTCCACAAGTCTATTTTTATTTTAGAGAATATATGATAAAACAAGTGAGACTGTAATAACAGATTAATTTTTTTGTGATTCTTATTATTCCTCGTCTTTAAAGTTAATTATGATTTTATTTAAGTATCAATTTACATTTAATTGTATTAAAGTCAGTTCTCACACTCTACAATTGTTGGAATATGACTAATTTGTGACAAAACTATCATATTGATAGCTTAGATATATTGGAGATGAATCATTATTTGTATTCTTGGATAATTTGTCTAATATTGGGTTTTTCAAATCTTAATGATTTTGAAATATTAAGTCTAGAACTGGGTTCCATCTAGGTTATGTTTTGATAAGAGAAATAATTAATTTAAATGTATATATCCATCTATTGGGAAGTAAGTAGGCATTGGGCTCATTGCATTCATTGTATCCTATAGCTAAGTATATTCTATTAGAGTTGATTTATTTTGAGCCAATAGTCAAAGATTAGACTAGTGAAGATCTACTCTAAGGCGAATTATTTTGTGTTGGGAACCCTTTGAAACTGAATTTGATAATGCTATTAGAAACCACACTTAAATAATAGATTTTAAGTGGAACAGGCTGGTCTTCGTGTTTGGATCAGTCAAGCTTAACTCGGACAGGTTGCTCATGTAAAGGTCAAGGTTGGAAGTGCAACCTGGTACCTAAACCACCCAATCTGTCATACTGTTCCATTAAGTAAATTGTCTATGTAACCTGCTCTTACCATGCCAGAAGATCTCACACGAAGGTTACAAAGGGACTGAAGACAGTTCGAGGTATAGGAAGCTCGACCTGTGAAGACCAACCTGAGCTGTGGTTGAGAAACCTGTTCTCACCCAACGACAAGAATTGTGTCAGTGTACGTACTGCAAATCCTGACACAATTCCAACGGCTCTATTTCAAATGCTTCTCTATAAATACCTCAACTCTTTCCAGAAAGAAGTACGGGAAACTCAATACACAAGTCAAAACTCTGCAGAAATCTCAAGCTGAAATTCATTCAATCAACACTCGAAATTACTAGAGCTTTCCCAAGTGTTGATCATTGTAGATTTCTAATCTTTCTGGAATCTGTCTTACTAGAACACATCACACACACTCTCACTACCATCAAAGTTGAAAAACTAGTGTAGTTGATTGAGTATTCCTTACGACGATAGTTATTCACAGCTTTCTAGTTTGGATAGTAGCACTAGTCATTTAGTGTTAGTAAGATTGCATGAAAAGTTTGTATGTAAGTAAGAAGAGACACGACTCAAGAATCGTGCTAGATTCAGTCTAAGAGAACGACTTGAATTTGGACTGGACCTCCACCAGTGTTAAAAGGAGCGAAAAATCTCAAGTTAAGGGATTACAGATTCGACAGATCTGTGTGGACGTAGGAGCTGTTTCCATCCAACACGATAAAACCTCCTAGTGTCCTCTCTTGTTATTTACTATTCATTTACACAGTTTGCATGTTCACAACCTGCCACACTGTAACCCGTCTTGCATGAACACTTATCTGAACTAAAGTTTTCTTGAAACTGTTTTGAAACTATAGCCAACTTTCCACAACTTCCGCACGCAGGTTAGTTTGCAGCTCAGCAGTTTACTGATGAGCTGGAAAAACTAAACTGCTCTGATATACTGTAGTGACGACTCAGCAAGATTAAATTGTTTTAAAAAATCAAAACTGTTGGCTAATTGGTGTATTCCCCCCCCCTCTATACACCAATATCTATTTATCGGGAC
>CM038110.1:12406593-12417491 GCA_001642375.2 Mentha longifolia
CCAACCGACACCATAAGACAAGGGGCCCATTTTTGTTGAAATTTTTGTTGACAAATGTGGTGAAGTGGGCCCACTTTTATTGTATTTAAAAAAGTGGGCATTTTTTTAATGTGTGTTTTCAAAGTGGGCATTTCTTGAATGTTGATTTTGAAAATGGGCAAAAAATAGCTATTAAGAGTAGTATAATTTTTGAATTGTAACTTATATAAATTTTACTAAAATAATTACTTTAATGAGCCCTTGGCTCGAGCTTAACAACCCAATCTCGAATTATTGTGATCTCATGCAAACTTGGAAAACTCAAGTTCGATACTCATACTTGACTCCGTTGCAACTGAATTACTCCTTCTGTCTCCTATGTTTTGGACTTTGTTTTTGGCATGATAATGTATTATGATGAGGTGTTAAAGTGTTAAAATATTATAATTGTGAGTCCATCTAGTATTTTTAGTATTTATTTATTGTGAGGCTTACTTCCAAAAATGAAATAATTCAACATATTAAAGACGTACAAATATAGTATTAGTGTCAAGAGGGTACGGAGAGAGTGCTATATAATTAAAGATGCAGAGTATATACATGCATGGAAGAGTTCAATTCAAATAAATAGAAAATACGAACAATGCTTATAAGCGTACAAAGTCATGTTTAAGAATTCATATAATTATGTTTATTACTACTTATAAGATTGTGAATGTAAAATAAATAGTTTAGATCTTTTATTTCTCACGCCATAACTTATTTCTATATATAAATCAAACTATATACATATAACGATAGATAATAATATATTAATCCAAGATTGAAATAAATCTAAAGACATTACGAAACTTGTCGAGCCATCTTGGCATATTTATACTAACAATAGATACTAATATATGTATTGTTGGAATTAATCAAACTTAAAATACACACTAATCAATTTCAATTAAGATTTGACTCTATTATAACAAAATAAGAATTTTTATAGTCCGCGTCATCGCGATTACTCGAATCTAAGACATCTTACCGTAAAGTCTCAAAAATTAACCACACTACGATTAGGTTAAGACGCACACATATTTGGTTATTTTGAGGATATTGAATGCAAGTAACTCAGCAAGCGTGCTCGATTCATTAGTTTATCATTTTATCAACATCCTTAATTTTTATACTTCAAAATTTGAAAGTATGAGAATCTATATTAAACATAGTTTATAACAAGAAACCTTATATGAATCACCCTTAGAAGTGATGTAAGTAAATAAGTTGCATAAATGTATGATGCATTAACAAGAAAGAATTATTTCAAACACGTCACGCTGTTATTATTATAGATACATACAAAAAAATGGTATGTCATACTTATATTATCTATAATATTGTAAGCAATGATATAAGTTGCCAGCCAACCAACCAAAAGGAATTTGCAGTTAAGAAATCGATAAGAGTTGGGCGATTGAAGATATCCTAAATGGTGGGATCTTCCTTTACTTTCTGTCTCCGAATTTAGAGCTGCTATTATTTTCCAAGAAACTAGAATTTATATTATATATGTTTATATAAATGAAGAGAAAAAAAAAACAAATTAATCTGCGACTTATTCCATCAAAAGAGATGAAAAATCTAATAGAAAACCGATAACAAATGTTTTTAAATGGCTTAACGCGAATTTAAACTAGTTTAATCTAACTATTGTTTAAAGTTCGTGACGTTAACAAGCGAATTTAAACTAGTTTAATCTAATTCGTTTCAAAAAAAAAAAAAAAAAAAAAAAACTAGTTTAATCTAATTAAGTTATTGCGAAAGATATTATGATACTTATATCTTTATTAGTATCCAAATATACAATTCTAGCAATATGTTGCAATTCGATACATGAACATGATCACCAAAACCAGAAAAGTTAGACAAAAACTTATATTAGCCCGTCCGCACAGTGAGGTCATATTTTGAAAGCAAAATAAATTATTTGACCAAATTTATTCACTTGGTCCACAATCCAAAAAGAAGGCCTCATAAAAACATTCAATGGACTTCAATGTGAGTCCAGACTGATACAGGTGTCTCCCGAAAGCTATAAAACAAAATCCTAAGAAAGAATCTAATGGACCGAAAATTTTGTCTAAAATATGTTACAATTTTAGCAATATATTGCAAAATATTTATACTATAAAGTATTCTTTCGTTTAAGGTCTTATATTGTTTAATTGGAGTTTTGCATGATATTTGAAGTTGTGCATATGCTTTGGGGTGTTTGGGCTAAACTTAGAAGCTACTTAAGATAATTAATAAATTATAAAAATGTGTTTGTCAAAATAAATTCTTAAAAAAACTCTATCATCCCAATTTATATTTTAAGTGTTATAAACTCTTAACACATCTTATAAATTGTTAATGCTTATAAATTATTTCAAATAACTTTAGCGAAACACCCCTTATTGCTATGAATTTACCATTTTGGTACTGATAGAATACGGCCAGCTCCTAGGCCCAAGCATCAGGCTCAATATAATTGGGCCCCGATAGTTAAACTCGGCCTACGCAGCTCGGCCCCGACTAAGAAAGAGAAACTTCTTCACCAAGGCAATCAAGACTCCTACATCGACTACAACTCAAGCTCCAAGAGAGATATAGAAGCTCGGTGTCTATCCCTAAGAAGAGGATCAAGCCAAAGAGTCCAAATAGGAGAAGAATTCGTTATAGTCGGACTCCATCTAATTATCTATAAATAGGGGCTTAGAATAGATTAAGAGGGGAGAGAACAATCTTGTAATCACTACTCATACTAGCAATAAAGATCCATACTCTTGCTTCGTGGACGTAGATCTATTCTAATAGATCGAACCACGTAATTCTTTGTGTTCCTTTTACTTTCGTGCTCGATTTATTCCTTATTGACGTTCATTAATTACCTACGAAAATAAGATCGATCACTGGCGCCGTCTGTGGGAAACAAAATTTGTAATTTCCAATCAAAAGTTTTCTGGGTAATCTACCGTCATGACAGGAAGGCCAACACGATCAACCGCTGCTGCCGCTACCAACAAGGAAAAGGAGGTTCAGCAAACCGGACAAGGTCCGGCAGCAAATCCACCAGTTCGGGGAGCAGAAATCCACGAACGAGGCAAGCCAGGCGCAAGATCCGAACCTGACAACATGCCGTCGACCTGGGAAAGA
The DNA here is from genome assembly GCA_001642375.2 of Mentha longifolia. NCBI lineage: Eukaryota > Viridiplantae > Streptophyta > Magnoliopsida > Lamiales > Lamiaceae > Mentha > Mentha longifolia. The sequence continues at coordinate 12,409,753 of CM038110.1, forward strand.
ACCGGCAAGAGATCCGACCCCCGAAGGATTCCTTCAAGATCTAGATAAACACGGTAACCCTACTTAAAACAACTTAGAAATTGAATCTACACTACCCAATATACTTAAGTATAGCAGATTATGAGTTACTTGGACGAAAATTGCAAAAATTGTCAAAATTCCTAAAAACCGGAAAAGTTCGACGACTGATTTGGACCAGTAAATGGCTGAATTTGGCTTGCCGTACCTATATGTCACATCAAAGCGGTGAGTTCGATGCGGAGCGCCGTTCCGCTTCAGGAATGGTATTATGGTGAAAAATCGGAGTTACGGGTCAAATTTGGCGACCGTTTTATCCCTAGCCGACGAAACCATCCAAAACGATGAAAAGACTCAAGAACTCTTAAAGAAACAATCAAGAAACACTCAAGAACCCGAGAACTTCCAGAAGTAGAAGTCGGGTGCCCTATACAAGGAGATCGTGAGGGACGAGCCTCGTACAGCGAGGCAATTATGGAGCATAACAGATCGGTTCGCAAGAGCTGACGAAGCTGACAGAAAGCGCAAAGCTGACAAGGCCGAGCCATTTGACAGAAGAAAGAGGAGGATCGGAACGACCGAGGCCAAAGTCGATGTAGTGCCTTCAAAAGGCTACAACGTGGATCTTTAGAGTCCAGGCTCGGACCACGTCAAGATCCAGCCCGAAGTCCCCAAGCAGGCGAACCCTCACACAAGAGGTTCAAAAAGACGAGGCTCTATCTACGTCGTCTATCCAGATTCTTTTGTTTCTTTTCTATTAATAAAAAAATTATTTTTCTTTTATTTCTTATGCATATAATACCCTTTCGAGGATGATATAATACCCTTTCGAGGATGAATGAAACCCTAAAATTGGGGTAAAATCCAAACGCGCGTAAGGGGACCACCCCTATCAATATTTCTCGACAAACAAGGAATCTAAAGCCTAAACCTCATCTTATGATAAGGTTGAGCTATATAAAGCCTAAACCTCGTCTTATGACAAGGTCGAGCTTTATAAAGCCTAAACCTCGTCTTATGACGAGGTTGAGCTATCTAAAGCCTAAACCTCATCTTCTGACGAGGTCCAGCTATCTAAAGCCTAAACCTCGTCTTATGACGATGACGAGCTATCTAAAGCCTAAACCTCATCTTCTGATGAGGTCCAGCTATTTAAAGCCTAAATCTCGTCTGATGACGAGGTCCAGCTATCTAAAGCCTAAACCTCATCTTATGACGAGGACGAGCTACCTACGTTTAAAAATGAGGACGACCTACCTTCGTTTAAAAACGAGGATGAACTACCTTTGTTTAAAAATGAGGATGAACTACCTTTGTTTAAAAACGAGGAAGACCTACCTTCGTTTCAAACGAGGACAAACTACCTTCGTTTAAAAATGAGGATGACCTACCGTTTAAAAAAAAAAAAGAACGAGGACGAACTACCTTCGTTTAAAAACGAGGACGACCTACCTTCGTTTAAAAATGAGGACGAACTACCTTCGTTTAAAAATGAGGACGACCTACCTTCATTTAAAAATGAGGACAAACTACCTTCGTTTAAAAATGAGGATGACCTACCTTCGTTTAAAAACGAGGACGAACTACCTTCGTTTCAAATGAGGACGAACTTACCTTCGTTTCGAACGAGGACGAACCTACCTTCGTTTGAAAGCGAGGATTAACTACCTTCGTTTAAAAGGATGAACTACCTTTGTTCCATACGAGGACGAACTACCTTCGTCTCGTACGAGGACGAACTACCTTTGTTTAAAAATGAGAACGAGCTAGGTACTTTGACCGTAGTTATTACAAGGAGAATTATGAGTTATACCCTTATGAGGACGGACGCTCACAAATAAAACTTTAATTTTATTTCGACAAAGGAGAAGAAATACAATGATTACCTCGGCCAGTTTGTACCCTTCGACTTCGGCCTCATTCAGTCGACAACTGCCATTATCGATCCAGGAACTCCTGAGAATGACGATCAATGATCCTCAAACTGGAACCGGGATTAGACGAACTCGAAGGCCCAGCATCCGAGGAAACAAGCTCTAGTCTTGGACGGCGAGCAACAATCGTCTTATACATGCCGGCAAGTCGCTTCAGCTCGTCCACTGGTTCCCGAAGCTGCCAGGACTGCTCCATATTGCTATAAATAGCTGGAGCATCGAGCTACGAGCTCTTTTACCTTCCCTTCGGCGGGTAATCGCCGTGTATTCTGTGTGTTCCTGGGCGACTCGACTTCGTCGAATTTATTTTTCGACGGGGCAAGACGTTTCTTTTTTACCTTGTCTTTTGACGGGACGAGCCGAACTCGACTTCATCGAATTTATTTTTCGACGGGGCAAGGCTTTTCTTTTTTACCTCGTCTTTTGACAGGACGAGCCGAACTCGACTTCGTCGAATTTATTTTTTGACGGGGCAAGGCGTTTCTTTTTTACCTCGTCTTTTGACGGGATGAGCCGAACTCGACTTCGTCGAATTTTTTTTTCGACGGGGCAAGACGTTTCTTTTTTACCTCGTCTTTTGACAGGACGAGCCGAACTCGACTTCGTCGAATTTATTTTTCGACGGGGCAAGACATTTTTTTTACCTCGTCTTTTGACGGGACGAGCTGAACTCGACTTCGTCGAATTTATTTTTCGATGGGGCAATACATTTCTTTTTTACCTCGTCTTTTGACGGGACGAGCCGAATCTACACCAAAATGGTGGTTTGAATCGAAGAAGCCCAAAGATATCCCAAAAAATGAGGCACATTCTTATAACAACGGCCTCATCGTGTAATGCAAGTAGATTTGAATTCTCACGTCTCCGTTTTAAATTGTTCAATCATTGCCATTTTGGTTCATGACAAATGTTATTTATTTATTTATTTTTAAAATTGTTTTTTTTATATAATTATCATCGATCACTTTAATCGCCCGCACGGTAAGATTGGATTTACCCAAGTTTTTTTGTGCACTTAAATACTTTATGAAAATGGTTTAAACATGCCCAAAACTTTTTACAGATCGTGTTTCAAATTGAAGAAATTGTTACTAATATAACATCTTTCTTCTAAAAATAGAAAAAAATTATTCCAAATATATAATTCCATAAATACATCTTACTATTATTTTCCAAAAAAAATGAACAAATAATTGTTTCCATAAATATGACACGGTTTTATAGCTGACTGTAGTGGTAAGATGGAACAGGACCACTCCATTGTTTATTGCAGAAGCCAGATAACTAATACAGTAATTTCGTGTCAGAATCTTTATTACTACAATTTATTTTTTATTTTTTATTATTATTTTTTTTTTTTTGTATAACATATTCATCAATTCTACTCGAGTTTATCTATTTATTTTTTTCTAAGAAAAGAAGTTTCGTTTGGGTAATTTACTACTCCCGTGTTTTTCTTGAAGTGACTCACTGACTCACTTTTTCGGGCACACATATTAAGAAATGAGAGATTAGAAATTAAAGGTGGTATCCATTATTAATAATTAATGTAGATTAAATAATGTATTTTTTTTATATGTAGATTAATAATGTTAAATCATTTAATTAGGTTAATTGAGCTCAGTATTCTAAAAGAAGGCCGACTTGGCCACCTAGAAAGCGTCTAGGCGCTAGAAGGTGCTGGACCGTCCCGATTAATGGCAAGACGGTTTTCTCTAGGCGACATATTAATCGGCATCTAGGCAGGTGCTTAGTGGTCCTAAGCATGTATAACCAGACCTAGGAGGATTTAGGTGGGCTAATCGGGGCCGGAAGGGCTGTCGGATTAAATATATTTGAAAAATTATGAATTTCATACTCTAACTTATGGATATCATGTTTAAATATATAAAATTTGACCTAGACTTTGATGTTTATGTGAAAGATTATTAAGTGTGTGGAATTTGAACTATTAATTAGCATATTATATATTTTTAACTTTTTTATATTGTTTGTATTATATAACATAATATAAAAATAGTACATTATAATTCTTATCCGCCTAGCCCGTCTAGAAACTGCTTAGAAGCCCGCCTAGACGCTAATCCTCACCCCCCCCCGCCCTACTAGCGTTTATTGTCTTTTAGAACACTGATTGAGCTTCTTTTTTGTTGGCCTTTAAAAGGAAATATGTCACTTCTAAAAAAAACAACCAAAACTAGCAAGTATGTAATTGATCTTTTCATCCACGATTAACCTCGACTCCTTGAAAATATAGACTGATTTTTACAAGGTATTATTATAGACATAAAATTTACAAACTTTTCATAATTACATTTTAAACTAAAAGTATCAATTTTCGGCATAAAGAAAAAATGAATCGCATGACTAATTACTATTTCTTTGCAATTATTCCGTTCATCAGCCTCTCCTATATCATCTAAACAAACAATATTATCAACAAATAAATTTTATATCGGTTAAATAATAAATTAATGCAAGGCAAAATGTAAATTCTTGTAAAGTATCTCTCATTATTAAAAATCGAAGTTTATTTACTCGCTACATACGTGGAGAATATATCGCGCTTGGTTAAAATTTACTAAAGCATCCTATCAATATATATATATATATATATATATATATATATATATGTATATACTCCGTATGTATTAAAGCATAAAATTGACTGATGAGAAGAATATAATTCATACATATGGAAAAAGAAAAAAAAAATGATTGAGATTCAACTTGCCACAAGTGTTGCCATCAATCATAATTGAAAGTAGTTTTTGTCACAGGAAAATAATTTTCGTAGAGTTTGGTTTTTCTATGTCTAATAATTTCTATTATCCTTTTTGCAATATGAGCAATAAATATAAATGGTGTATATGCTACTTCTTTCGAAGCTAATTGATTTCAGACAACTTTGCACATTGAATTGGGAATCGGTGTACACGAGTGTGACACGATTGTGGATAGTTTATTTTCTTATGGGTTTTGTCTTTTATTGATGTGAGTGTTAGAGTGTGAGTGTACTATACTCACTTTCATATATTAGTATTTTATTAATATAAATACGGAGTATATTATTAAATATTATTTTATAAGCGGGGATTCAATCGGGATAATGCATTCGATTTTTGGATAAATCATGTTTCTCTATTTTTTTTTATCAAAAAGAGAATTTATTAACAAGCAGGGCTGATACGAGGCGTACCGCCCGGAGAGACTAAGTTACAGTCCAAGCATTACACAAAGGGTTCTTCGCCCAATCAACAAAACTAGAGTAAATAGCAACGTCTCCTTTCGCTAGACACTAATTCCAGAATCTACATTTAATCTCCTCCTCTATCCGGCTAAAATCCCGTCGTTTCTCTATTGAGCTCGGACTATTTTCAGTCTAGGTTAATAGGGCTATATTTTTTTCAGGCTAAAATTTTTCAGCCCTAATCGTAACCCTTCGGTTTTCGGGCTAACCCGTTGGACCATGATCGTTTCGAAAAAACAATTAGCATATAATATAAATTTCGATGATTGTTAAATTTTTGCAAAAAAAAGATACGTTATTTTTTCAATCTAATATATTTGACCTCATACGAGACATAAAAATGAGCATCGTTTCAACACATTGTATGAACCTATTAAATAACTTCGCAATATTCAGAATTTCACAAGCATTTTTTTTTCTAAATATTAGTAATATATTTTAATTTTCATTAAGTGTTGGAGGAAAAAACACATGGTGTAAAAAATGACGATTACATTTTCAATATAAAAACTAAAATATATTTGCAAATAATTGAAAAACACAACTTTATTAATTTATAAGCAAAGTAATAAAATGTCACATGAATTTTTGACACATGGCCAATTCACGGGGCTGACTCACTGACTTTTCAATTTAGCCATTTCGTGCTCGGGCTTTTTTCGGTTTGGCCCTATCGGTCTATTTGTTTTCATCAGGCTATAATTTTTTGGTTCCAACTCACTTTTTTCTCGGACTATTCGGATCGGTCCATCAATTTCGAACTAAATTGACCTCTATATAACCATGCCTTCTAAAACTCTGACAACAATATCTTTCACGATCATCGCTATTATATAAGAGGCACACTCATGTGCGGCCAGTGGCACAGTACGGCCCAACCGCAAAGCCCACAATTTAATAAACCTACAACTGAAAATAATATAGGTAATGGATTAAGTCAAGTAATTTATTAGCTTTTAAGGCCTAATTCGGCGGCCTCATGCAAGTCTTTGTCATTATATAATGCGCTATACTTCCTTCATGATAATTCGTATTATCATGTAAAAGTTAACAGTTCTAATTAGTTGTTATTTCTCACATTAAGATTGACATGTGCATGTATGAAAAAAAAAACACACATACACATATAATATATTAGATATATTACTGTGAATATATTATATGCATATATGCATGTTCTGATTGGAAGGGTGGAAGTAATAAATAAGAGGGGTCCTATCTGTCATGATGAACGGCAACAAAGAATTTGTAAAGCCAACTCTATTTTGCCTCCAATTTTGTTCTTTGCTCCCAACTCCCACACGTAATACCTTAGCATTTATCCCTTCCTTTCTTTTGGAACAAATTAATTAAATTATGACAAATATCTCTTACAATATGCTAACTTATTATTGGTATATGTTAATGAATTATAAGTTCGTTTGTGTTTTCCACTTAAAAAAATTAAAATATTTTCTTAAAATGCCAGCTTTTTTCTTACAAAACGTACTCATATAGAATTAAACTTTCACACTGGCCGAAAAATAAGTTATACTACCTCCATCTCACCCACTTAGTCCCATTTTCAAATGGCACAAGAATCAAGGAAAAAAGGAATAGATGGATATAATTAATTATGAGGAGAGAGAGTTAATTGTAGTCAAATATTCTTTGTCATTTTAGGAAATGAGACTAATAAGTGAGACGGACCGAAACGGCAAATGAGACTAAGTCAATGAGATAGACGTAGTATATATTTTATACAAAAACGTATTAGTTCAATAACTATATACAAAAGGTTAACAAATACATAAATTTAAACTTTGGAATAAATGTGGAAATTTTATAACTTCTACTTGTTATAAACATGTTTGAGTGAGTTATATATATATTATATATATATATATATATATATATATAAGAAATGAGAAATGATCTGAACCACTGATCTTAGTGTGATCTACGGTCAAGATTGACTGATGCATTATGATTATACTAAAAATGTATTATGATAACTGATACATTATGATTGTATAGACAATGCATTATGATGCCGATGCATTATAGTTGTACACATCGTGCATTATACTTGTGCATAAGATGCATCATTTTTTATTTTTTTACGAAAAACCTATCTTATACGGGATCTCATCCCTATATATATATATATATGTAATGAATAGAAATATGTCAAGAACTTTCACAACTAGTATAGTCAAGTCAGCTATGTTTGATGTGTACGGATCACAAAACCAAAAACTTAACCTTAAATTCCATAAGCCTTGCACTTTTTGGTATACCCTTGCACTTTTGGTGTATACTTGGAAACCTTTGGTTTTGTCTTGTCTATTTCTACCATCAATACCCATCAACGGTGTTCCATTTTCCAACATATATCCAAAAATTAATTCGTAAACTAAAATATTTCAAAGGTTTTAGATGTAACCATCTCTGGACTCCAAGATCATAATTAACGTCTTTAAATATATATATGAAATGAGTTGATGAGCTCCGACATCTTATAAGAAATTTTAGTATATTATATACTCTCTTCGTCT
>CM038110.1:12421789-12508380 GCA_001642375.2 Mentha longifolia
ATGTTTGGAGTTTGTTGTAAACTGCAAATGATAGGTTTAGATAATTTTGAAATCTAAAAAAAATATAATTAAATGAAGGACCAAAACTTAGATTTTTTTTTCTTTTCATAATTCATCCTAGTATTTTACACGGCCTTGATGTTTTGAAAGAGTTGCATATTGCTCTTCGTTATTGGATAAAGTTGGTATACTTTCTTTCAATGATTATAACTTTTTAATGATATAAGGGCATTTAGACTCCAATTTAGATATGGATAATTAAATATATCCATTATAAATGTTTCATATTGTCGTAGTAACTGAAAATCAAATCTAGTAACGTAATACAAAATGTTCTACTGCCTAGTGTTAATGTCGCACAATGCACGTTTGATAATTTTTTTAGATTATTTTTAATTTTTTTTTTAGTATAGTTTAATTTTTTGGGTAGTGTTTAAGTTTAGATACATATTCTTGATAGCTTTCTTGTATATGTATCATTCTTACGCTAGTCGTAAGCATACTAAATATACTTATGGTGGGTAGAGACAATATTTCTTCTGTAATTATAACATGAATGCTCTCATACCCACCGTGAGCACATTTAATGTGTCTACGGCTGATGTGGCAATACTACGTCGATGATTTTATCATTTATAGTTTACTTTCTTTAGTAGGGTTTACTATTTTTTGTATGGTTTACTTTTATAAAGTACATTAAGTATGCCAACAGTGAGTAAGACTCGTAACCGTAATAACTTAAATTGGAGTATTCAATTATGAAGATATTGATTTACCAAAACAAAAGTATGAAGATAATTGTTTAAATTGAATGATAATTACCACAAAAAAAAAAAAAAAAAAAAAAAAAAAAAAACAATGGCACGAGTTGCATGGAATCTTCCGAGATTAATTGGGTCGAGAGACGAGAACGTATACACGATCGTACTGCCAAATTATAAAGAGAATGGTCCTCACAATTTAATTTGTTTCATTATATAATGGACCACAATAAATACTGACCATTCTCATTCTATTAATTTAAAATTTATGGCTAATTTTAGAAATACCATGGACACATAATGATAATCTATTAATGCATATAATGACGTTTTACAAAATGTAATAGGAATTGCACATTAGGATACGTCAAGTTAAAAACATAATCAAAGATGGTTAAAAAAACTGCTAAACAAATCAAGAGCCGTTATCCATTCAGAATAACGATTAAAAAAATTGCAATTAAATACACAAATTAATTTTATTTTAATCATGATTTTTGTTCATCATCTTCTCCAAAAAGTTCTTCTGTCATTCATTTATCCAAAATCGACACATCATACATCAACAAGTTACAAAAAAGAAAAAAAAAATACAAATTTCCCAGTTCATAAGACCAAATTTAGCACGAATTAAGGGTGAACAGAAAAGGTGCAATTTATTTATTAAAAAAAAGTGTAATTACTATACGATTTCATTTTAAATTGTTGAAAGAAAAAAAAAATCAAAGTTGCAATTTAAAGAGGATTTTAAAAATCAAATCCAAATTTGTCAATTTCACTACAAAGACACATCATGTGCTTATAACATAATCGGTCAATACGTAAAATCAAGAAATGTTATATAAAAAGAAGGGGGAAAAAAAAAGAAGGGTTAGAATCCGACATGAAATATGAAATCAATGTCAATCAAATATTGAAAACAAAATTGTCCGAAGAAAACAAAGCACGGTGTTAACACTCAAAGTCCCCCACTTCAACTTGCAACACTACTACTACTTATCCATTTTCTCTATTGATTCAAACCAAAGATACAAACCCAATCTACCCCTTTCCTATTTCAACCTATCTAAACTTTTTACTATATGCTCTAGCCACCTTTCTAGGCACATACATGAAATGTTGTTTAAAAAGGTATTTGGAAAAAAAAATGTCAATCTAACTTAGACACAAATTGAAAACCGGAATCTTTCTCAGATACGTTGGTAATTAACGATATATGAATTGTCGGGTGGAAGTTACAATGTTACATGGTCACGTTGTGCAACGTTAAATCAATTTGGGCAAAGATATGTATGTTGGGGCATTTAACACTATACAGAATTAAGTACAAATATGGTTGGTTCTTATGATATCTTAAAACGGACTTTGATATACGAATATAATAGACCTTACACCAATATGTGTGTTCACTATCGAGGGAATGAAAATATCGACGGCCGTCCTACTTGGTTTATTTACTTAATCATTCATTTCGGAATTTCCCATTGTAAGTTTGTAACAAAGAGTGGGGCAGTAAATGAGTAATAAATATAAGAAAGAAGAGAAAATGAAAGTTAGAACGGAAGTCCAAAAACAAAATAAGTCCAAAAGTATATAAAGAGCAAAGGTACAAGAAAAAGAAGCAAAAATGTACGTTTTCCTAAAATTAGAAACAAAGAGTGTGACATTCATTAGTTGTTCTTCTGTTCCTAAAAAACAATACCACTTGACAAAAACTTCCTACCATCCCAAATTTATGATTTTATGTCATCATCTATCATAGTAATTAATAACATTCTCATTGAATAAAGTTGGTTAAAAGCTACAAATAGACTACAACTTCATAAAAATTCAAATGCACACTTCCCTCAAACTATGTGCTAAACTACACCACCAGTTTGTGGTTTACAATCTCTTGTTAAAAGTACTGGGGTTTACCCAGTGCACATCTCATGTAGTAATTGACTACTACTTATCCTTGTTATAAAAATAAAATAAAAAAATAGCACCAATATTTTATCATGTAGGGCATAACTACATACACACATGGCATGTATTGGCGATACGAAGAATGAGACGAAACACATGTTTACGCGAATGAATCGAAGAATCCCAAAGGATTGGTTTCTACTGAAGCATAGATACTAGATACTCAAAAACCTCTTCCTCACATGGAATGATAAGTCCCATGTCATGATCAAAGCCGAATTCTTCTTCGGCTTGGTGCAAGAGGCTCTGGAACTCGGGTTTGCTTAGATATGAAATCGGAATAATGTATCGGCTTCTGTTCTCGCCCACGTACACTGCAAAATGCCCTTTTGGCACATCCAAGGGCAGCCCCTCCTCACTCTCAAAGCTTTGTTTCTTGCCCATTCTAGTGCATCTCTTCATAATTTGCTTGAGCACTACTGCTTTTTGTGACATTTTGTTGGATTTTGTGATGACCATTTTGGTAGAGAGAATATTTGAAGAAATTATAAGGAGAATATGTAGAAGGAATATTTATGATTATATTTCTTGTGTTGCTCTTTTTTGAGAAAATGGAGTGTGATGGGAAGAAGTGAGGGCGAGAGTGCAAATTTATAGTGTGTGAGTGTTGGAGGTTGGGCCCACAACATTAAGTTGCTAGTTAGGCCTAGGGGGTTTAGTTTCTTGTCATATTCTTCTATACGTATTATTTTATTTTCTCTAGTACTTAAATAAGAAAAAGCTCACGCGGTCGAAATTCATATTAAATACTTTTTAAAAAAAATACTATAATGAATGCTTTTTGCAGATTAAATTGTATTTAATACATGATCGCAAAAGAAGGACTAAATTGACCTTAATGGATAAGAGTAAGACTAAGACCTCACGAAAAATTCGTACAAGTGCGTATATTTCAATTCGTACATGATAGTTGAATGTACAAAATTAGACATGTAATTATATTAACCATTACATGTAATAACGTACCAAATTAAGGCTAAGCTTAATTATAAATTAACTCGTTAAAAAACTTGCTCTAATTGTATCTTTGTAACTATTACAGGTAACAACTTTCGTTTGACTATTTTTTATAAGGTCGGGATCGTAAACCAACCAGCAACTGAATTATAAATTACACCATAAAATTTTATTATAAACTACGGTGAAATCAAATAGAAAATGAAATTTCTATAAGAAACGATAAAAAATCAAGACCGTTGATCTCAATGTGATTTATGATCCAGATTAATTGATGTATTATAATTATATCGAGAATGTATTATAATTGTACGTATCATGCATTATAGTTATGCATAAGATGTATTATTTTTTAATTTTTAAAAAATATATTTTGTACAAGATCTTATCCCAACTATATACTCCTTTTGTTTGCCATTTAGTTAACCAAAATTCTGGGTAGAAGATTTTATGTATTTTGATGATGTATTAATAAATTAATGTATTAAAGTGTTAAAGTGGAATAATTATGGGTCCATCTAATTTTTTTAATAGTATTAAAGTGTTAAAGTGTTAAAAAGTAGAGTGATAAATGTTGAAGTGTTAAAATGATTATTAGACCTACACCCTAAAATGGAAAGATTCAATAAATAGGGGACGTCCATATGTAGTAATAGTGTCAGTAAATGGAGACGAAGAGAGTATATAATATACTAAAATTTCTTATAAGATGTCGGAGCTCATCAACTCATTTCATATATATATTTAAAGACGTTAATTATGATCTTGGAGTCCAGAGATGGTTACATCTAAAACCTTTGAAATATTTTAGTTTACGAATTAATTTTTGGATATATGTTGGAAAATGGAACACCGTTGATGGGTATTGATGGTAGAAATAGACAAGACAAAACCAAAGGTTTCCAAGTATACACCAAAAAGTGCAAGGGTATACCAAAAAGTGCAAGGCTTATGGAATTTAAGGTTAAGTTTTTGGTTTTGTGATCCGTACACATCAAACATAGCTGACTTGACTATACTAGTTGTGAAAGTTCTTGACATATTTCTATTCATTACATATATATATATATATAGGGATGAGATCCCGTATAAGATAGGTTTTTCGTAAAAAATAAAAAATGATGCATCTTATGCACAAGTATAATGCACGATGTGTACAACTATAATGCATCGGCATCATAATGCATTGTCTATACAATCATAATGTATCAGTTATCATAATACATTTTTAGTATAATCATAATGCATCAGTCAATCTTGACCGTAGATCACACTAAGATCAGTGGTTCAGATCATTTCTCATTTCTTATATATATATATATATATATATATATATATATATATATATATAACTCACTCAAACATGTTTATAATACAAGTAGAAGTTATAAAATTTCCACATTTATTCCAAAGTTTAAATTTATGTATTTGTTAACCTTTTGTATATAGTTATTGAACTAATACGTTTTTGTATAAAATATATACTACGTCTATCTCATTGACTTAGTCTCATTTGCCGTTTCGGTCCGTCTCACTTATTAGTCTCATTTCCTAAAATGACAAAGAATATTTGACTACAATTAACTCTCTCTCCTCATAATTAATTATATCCATCTATTCCTTTTTTCCTTGATTCTTGTGCCATTTGAAAATGGGACTAAGTGGGTGAGATGGAGGTAGTATAACTTATTTTTCGGCCAGTGTGAAAGTTTAATTCTATATGAGTACGTTTTGTAAGAAAAAAGCTGGCATTTTAAGAAAATATTTTAATTTTTTTAAGTGGAAAACACAAACGAACTTATAATTCATTAACATATACCAATAATAAGTTAGCATATTGTAAGAGATATTTGTCATAATTTAATTAATTTGTTCCAAAAGAAAGGAAGGGATAAATGCTAAGGTATTACGTGTGGGAGTTGGGAGCAAAGAACAAAATTGGAGGCAAAATAGAGTTGGCTTTACAAATTCTTTGTTGCCGTTCATCATGACAGATAGGACCCCTCTTATTTATTACTTCCACCCTTCCAATCAGAACATGCATATATGCATATAATATAATTCACAGTAATATATCTATATATATATATATGTGTATGTGTGTTTTTTTTTTCATACATGCACATGTCAATCTTAATGTGAGAAATAACAACTAATTAGAACTGTTAACTTTTACATGATAATACGAATTATCATGAAGGAAGTATAGCGCATTATATAATGACAAAGACTTGCATGAGGCCGCCGAATTAGGCCTTAAAAGCTAATAAATTACTTGACTTAATCCATTACCTATATTATTTTCAGTTGTAGGTTTATTAAATTGTGGGCTTTGCGGTTGGGCCGTACTGTGCCACTGGCCGCACATGAGTGTGCCTCTTATATAATAGCGATGATCGTGAAAGATATTGTTGTCAGAGTTTTAGAAGGCATGGTTATATAGAGGTCAATTTAGTTCGAATTGATGGACCGATCCGAATAGTCCGAGAAAAAGTGAGTTGGAACCAAAAAATTATAGCCTGATGAAAACAAATAGACCGATAGGGCCAAACCGAAAAAAGCCCGAGCACGAAATGGCTAAATTGAAAAGTCAGTGAGTCAGCCCCGTGAATTGGCCATGTGTCAAAAATTCATGTGACATTTTATTACTTTGCTTATAAATTAATAAAGTTGTGTTTTTCAATTATTTGCAAATATATTTTAGTTTTTATATTGAAAATGTAATCGTCATTTTTTACACCATGTGTTTTTTCCTCCAACACTTAATGAAAATTAAAATATATTACTAATATTTAGAAAAAAAAATGCTTGTGAAATTCTGAATATTGCGAAGTTATTTAATAGGTTCATACAATGTGTTGAAACGATGCTCATTTTTATGTCTCGTATGAGGTCAAATATATTAGATTGAAAAAAATAACGTATCTTTTTTTTGCAAAAATTTAACAATCATCGAAATTTATATTATATGCTAATTGTTTTTTTCGAAACGATCATGGTCCAACGGGTTAGCCCGAAAACCGAAGGGTTACGATTAGGGCTGAAAAATTTTAGCCTGAAAAAAATATAGCCCTATTAACCTAGACTGAAAATAGTCCGAGCTCAATAGAGAAACGACGGGATTTTAGCCGGATAGAGGAGGAGATTAAATGTAGATTCTGGAATTAGTGTCTAGCGAAAGGAGACGTTGCTATTTACTCTAGTTTTGTTGATTGGGCGAAGAACCCTTTGTGTAATGCTTGGACTGTAACTTAGTCTCTCCGGGCGGTACGCCTCGTATCAGCCCTGCTTGTTAATAAATTCTCTTTTTTGATAAAAAAAATAGAGAAACATGATTTATCCAAAAATCGAATGCATTATCCCGATTGAATCCCCGCTTATAAAATAATATTTAATAATATACTCCGTATTTTATATTAATAAAATACTAATATATGAAAGTGAGTATAGTACACTCACACTCTAACACTCACATCAATAAAAGACAAAACCCATAAGAAAATAAACTATCCACAATCGTGTCACACTCGTGTACACCGATTCCCAATTCAATGTGCAAAGTTGTCTGAAATCAATTAGCTTCGAAAGAAGTAGCATATACACCATTTATATTTATTGCTCATATTGCAAAAAGGATAATAGAAATTATTAGACATAGAAAAACCAAACTCTACGAAAATTATTTTCCTGTGACAAAAACTACTTTCAATTATGATTGATGGCAACACTTGTGGCAAGTTGAATCTCAATCATTTTTTTTTTCTTTTTCCATATGTATGAATTATATTCTTCTCATCAGTCAATTTTATGCTTTAATACATACGGAGTATATACATATATATATATATATATATATATATATATATATATATATATTTGATAGGATGCTTTAGTAAATTTTAACCAAGCGCGATATATTCTCCACGTATGTAGCGAGTAAATATAACTTCGATTTTTAATAATGAGAGATACTTTACAAGAATTTACATTTTGCCTTGCATTAATTTATTATTTAACCGATATAAAATTTATTTGTTGATAATATTGTTTGTTTGTAGATGATATAGGAGAGGCTGATGAACGGAATAATTGCAAAGAAATAGTAATTAGTCATGCGATTCATTTTTTCTTTATGCCGAAAATTGATACTTTTAGTTTAAAATGTAATTATGAAAAGTTTGTAAATTTTATGTCTATAATAATACCTTGTAAAAATCAGTCTATATTTTCAAGGAGTCGAGGTTAATCGTGGATGAAAAGATCAATTACATACTTGCTAGTTTTGGTTGTTTTTTTTTAGAAGTGACATATTTCCTTTTAAAGGCCAACAAAAAAGAAGCTCAATCAGTGTTCTAAAAGACAATAAACGCTAGTAGGGCGGCGGGGTGAGGATTAGCGTCTAGGCGGGCTTCTAAGCAGTTTCTAGACGGGCTAGGCGGATAAGAATTATAATGTACTATTTTTATATTATGTTCTATAATACAAACAATATAAAAAGTTAAAAATATATAATATGCTAATTAATAGTTCAAATTCCACACACTTAATAATCTTTCACATAAACATCAAAGTCTAGGTCAAATTTTTATATATTTAAACATGATATCCATAAGTTAGAGTATGAAATTCATAATTTTTCAAATATAATTTAATCCGACAGCCCTTCCGGCCCCGATTAGCCCACCTAAATCCTCCTAGGTCTGGTTATACATGCTTAGGACCACTAAGCACCTGCCTAGATGCCGATTAATATGTCGCCTAGAGAAAACCGTCTTGCCATTAATCGGGACGGTCCAGCACCTTCTAGCGCCTAGACGCTTTCTAGGTGGCCAAGTCGGCCTTCTTTTAGAATACTGAGCTCAATTAACCTAATTAAATGATTTAACATTATTAATCTACATATAAAAAAAATACATTATTTAATCTACATTAATTATTAATAATGGATACCACCTTTAATTTCTAATCTCTCATTTCTTAATATGTGTGCCCGAAAAAGTGAGTCAGTGAGTCACTTCAAGAAAAACACGGGAGTAGTAAATTACCCAAACGAAACTTCTTTTCTTAGAAAAAAATAAATAGATAAACTCGAGTAGAATTGATGAATATGTTATACAAAAAAAAAAAAATAATAATAAAAAATAAAAAAATAAATTGTAGTAATAAAGATTCTGACACGAAATTACTGTATTAGTTATCTGGCTTCTGCAATAAACAATGGAGTGGTCCTGTTCCATCTTACCACTACAGTCAGCTATAAAACCGTGTCATATTTATGGAAACAATTATTTGTTCATTTTTTTTGGAAAATAATAGTAAGATGTATTTATGGAATTATATATTTGGAATAATTTTTTTTCTATTTTTAGAAGAAAGATGTTATATTAGTAACAATTTCTTCAATTTGAAACACGATCTGTAAAAAGTTTTGGGCATGTTTAAACCATTTTCATAAAGTATTTAAGTGCACAAAAAAACTTGGGTAAATCCAATCTTACCGTGCGGGCGATTAAAGTGATCGATGATAATTATATAAAAAAAACAATTTTAAAATAAATAAATAAATAACATTTGTCATGAACCAAAATGGCAATGATTGAACAATTTAAAACGGAGACGTGAGAATTCAAATCTACTTGCATTACACGATGAGGCCGTTGTTATAAGAATGTGCCTCATTTTTTGGGATATCTTTGGGCTTCTTCGATTCAAACCACCATTTTGGTGTAGATTCGGCTCGTCCCGTCAAAAGACGAGGTAAAAAAGAAATGTATTGCCCCATCGAAAAATAAATTCGACGAAGTCGAGTTCAGCTCGTCCCGTCAAAAGACGAGGTAAAAAAGAAATGTCTTGCCCCGTCGAAAAATAAATTCGACGAAGTCGAGTTCGGCTCGTCCTGTCAAAAGACGAGGTAAAAAAGAAACGTCTTGCCCCGTCGAAAAATAAATTCGACGAAGTCGAGTTCGGCTCATCCCGTCAAAAGACGAGGTAAAAAAGAAACGCCTTGCCCCGTCAAAAAATAAATTCGACGAAGTCGAGTTCGGCTCGTCCTGTCAAAAGACGAGGTAAAAAAGAAAAGCCTTGCCCCGTCGAAAAATAAATTCGATGAAGTCGAGTTCGGCTCGTCCCGTCAAAAGACAAGGTAAAAAAGAAACGTCTTGCCCCGTCGAAAAATAAATTCGACGAAGTCGAGTCGCCCAGGAACACACAGAATACACGGCGATTACCCGCCGAAGGGAAGGTAAAAGAGCTCGTAGCTCGATGCTCCAGCTATTTATAGCAATATGGAGCAGTCCTGGCAGCTTCGGGAACCAGTGGACGAGCTGAAGCGACTTGCCGGCATGTATAAGACGATTGTTGCTCGCCGTCCAAGACTAGAGCTTGTTTCCTCGGATGCTGGGCCTTCGAGTTCGTCTAATCCCGGTTCCAGTTTGAGGATCATTGATCGTCATTCTCAGGAGTTCCTGGATCGATAATGGCAGTTGTCGACTGAATGAGGCCGAAGTCGAAGGGTACAAACTGGCCGAGGTAATCATTGTATTTCTTCTCCTTTGTCGAAATAAAATTAAAGTTTTATTTGTGAGCGTCCGTCCTCATAAGGGTATAACTCATAATTCTCCTTGTAATATACTACGGTCAAAGTACCTAGCTCGTTCTCATTTTTAAACAAGGTAGTTCGTCCTCGTACGAGACGAAGGTAGTTCGTCCTCGTATGGAACAAAGGTAGTTCATCCTTTTAAACGAAGGTAGTTAATCCTCGCTTTCAAACGAAGGTAGGTTCGTCCTCGTTCGAAACGAAGGTAAGTTCGTCCTCATTTGAAACGAAGGTAGTTCGTCCTCGTTTTTAAACGAAGGTAGGTCATCCTCATTTTTAAACGAAGGTAGTTTGTCCTCATTTTTAAATGAAGGTAGGTCGTCCTCATTTTTAAACGAAGGTAGTTCGTCCTCATTTTTAAACGAAGGTAGGTCGTCCTCGTTTTTAAACGAAGGTAGTTCGTCCTCGTTCTTTTTTTTTTTTTAAACGGTAGGTCATCCTCATTTTTAAACGAAGGTAGTTTGTCCTCGTTTGAAACGAAGGTAGGTCTTCCTCGTTTTTAAACAAAGGTAGTTCATCCTCATTTTTAAACAAAGGTAGTTCATCCTCGTTTTTAAACGAAGGTAGGTCGTCCTCATTTTTAAACGTAGGTAGCTCGTCCTCGTCATAAGATGAGGTTTAGGCTTTAGATAGCTGGACCTCGTCATCAGACGAGATTTAGGCTTTAAATAGCTGGACCTCATCAGAAGATGAGGTTTAGGCTTTAGATAGCTCGTCATCGTCATAAGACGAGGTTTAGGCTTTAGATAGCTGGACCTCGTCAGAAGATGAGGTTTAGGCTTTAGATAGCTCAACCTCGTCATAAGACGAGGTTTAGGCTTTATAAAGCTCGACCTTGTCATAAGACGAGGTTTAGGCTTTATATAGCTCAACCTTATCATAAGATGAGGTTTAGGCTTTAGATTCCTTGTTTGTCGAGAAATATTGATAGGGGTGGTCCCCTTACGCGCGTTTGGATTTTACCCCAATTTTAGGGTTTCATTCATCCTCGAAAGGGTATTATATCATCCTCGAAAGGGTATTATATGCATAAGAAATAAAAGAAAAATAATTTTTTTATTAATAGAAAAGAAACAAAAGAATCTGGATAGACGACGTAGATAGAGCCTCGTCTTTTTGAACCTCTTGTGTGAGGGTTCGCCTGCTTGGGGACTTCGGGCTGGATCTTGACGTGGTCCGAGCCTGGACTCTAAAGATCCACGTTGTAGCCTTTTGAAGGCACTACATCGACTTTGGCCTCGGTCGTTCCGATCCTCCTCTTTCTTCTGTCAAATGGCTCGGCCTTGTCAGCTTTGCGCTTTCTGTCAGCTTCGTCAGCTCTTGCGAACCGATCTGTTATGCTCCATAATTGCCTCGCTGTACGAGGCTCGTCCCTCACGATCTCCTTGTATAGGGCACCCGACTTCTACTTCTGGAAGTTCTCGGGAGTTCTTGAGTGTTTCTTGATTGTTTCTTTAAGAGTTCTTGAGTCTTTTCATCGTTTTGGATGGTTTCGTCGGCTAGGGATAAAACGGTCGCCAAATTTGACCCGTAACTCCGATTTTTCACCATAATACCATTCCTGAAGCGGAACGGCGCTCCGCATCGAACTCACCGCTTTGATGTGACATATAGGTACGGCAAGCCAAATTCAGCCATTTACTGGTCCAAATCAGTCGTCGAACTTTTCCGGTTTTTAGGAATTTTGACAATTTTTGCAATTTTCGTCCAAGTAACTCATAATCTGCTATACTTAAGTATATTGGGTAGTGTAGATTCAATTTCTAAGTTGTTTTAAGTAGGGTTACCGTGTTTATCTAGATCTTGAAGGAATCCTTCGGGGGTCGGATCTCTTGCCGGTTCTTTCCCAGGTCGACGGCATGTTGTCAGGTTCGGATCTTGCGCCTGGCTTGCCTCGTTCGTGGATTTCTGCTCCCCGAACTGGTGGATTTGCTGCCGGACCTTGTCCGGTTTGCTGAACCTCCTTTTCCTTGTTGGTAGCGGCAGCAGCGGTTGATCGTGTTGGCCTTCCTGTCATGACGGTAGATTACCCAGAAAACTTTTGATTGGAAATTACAAATTTTGTTTCCCACAGACGGCGCCAGTGATCGATCTTATTTTCGTAGGTAATTAATGAACGTCAATAAGGAATAAATCGAGCACGAAAGTAAAAGGAACACAAAGAATTACGTGGTTCGATCTATTAGAATAGATCTACGTCCACGAAGCAAGAGTATGGATCTTTATTGCTAGTATGAGTAGTGATTACAAGATTGTTCTCTCCCCTCTTAATCTATTCTAAGCCCCTATTTATAGATAATTAGATGGAGTCCGACTATAATACGAATTCTTCTCCTATTTGGACTCTTTGGCTTGATCCTCTTCTTAGGGATAGACACCGAGCTTCTATATCTCTCTTGGAGCTTGAGTTGTAGTCGATGTAGGAGTCTTGATTGCCTTGGTGAAGAAGTTTCTCTTTCTTAGTCGGGGCCGAGCTGCGTAGGCCGAGTTTAACTATCGGGGCCCAATTATATTGAGCCTGATGCTTGGGCCTAGGAGCTGGCCGTATTCTATCAGTACCAAAATGGTAAATTCATAGCAATAAGGGGTGTTTCGCTAAAGTTATTTGAAATAATTTATAAGCATTAACAATTTATAAGATGTGTTAAGAGTTTATAACACTTAAAATATAAATTGGGATGATAGAGTTTTTTTTAAGAATTTATTTTGACAAACACATTTTTATAATTTATTAATTATCTTAAGTAGCTTCTAAGTTTAGCCCAAACACCCCAAAGCATATGCACAACTTCAAATATCATGCAAAACTCCAATTAAACAATATAAGACCTTAAACGAAAGAATACTTTATAGTATAAATATTTTGCAATATATTGCTAAAATTGTAACATATTTTAGACAAAATTTTCGGTCCATTAGATTCTTTCTTAGGATTTTGTTTTATAGCTTTCGGGAGACACCTGTATCAGTCTGGACTCACATTGAAGTCCATTGAATGTTTTTATGAGGCCTTCTTTTTGGATTGTGGACCAAGTGAATAAATTTGGTCAAATAATTTATTTTGCTTTCAAAATATGACCTCACTGTGCGGACGGGCTAATATAAGTTTTTGTCTAACTTTTCTGGTTTTGGTGATCATGTTCATGTATCGAATTGCAACATATTGCTAGAATTGTATATTTGGATACTAATAAAGATATAAGTATCATAATATCTTTCGCAATAACTTAATTAGATTAAACTAGTTTTTTTTTTTTTTTTTTTTTTTTGAAACGAATTAGATTAAACTAGTTTAAATTCGCTTGTTAACGTCACGAACTTTAAACAATAGTTAGATTAAACTAGTTTAAATTCGCGTTAAGCCATTTAAAAACATTTGTTATCGGTTTTCTATTAGATTTTTCATCTCTTTTGATGGAATAAGTCGCAGATTAATTTGTTTTTTTTTTCTTTCTCATTTATATAAACATATATAATATAAATTCTAGTTTCTTGGAAAATAATAGCAGCTCTAAATTCGGAGACAGAAAGTAAAGGAAGATCCCACCATTTTAGGATATCTTCAATCGCCCAACTCTTATCGATTTCTTAACTGCAAATTCCTTTTGGTTGGTTGGCTGGCAACTTATATCATTGCTTACAATTATTATAGATAATATAAGTATGACATACCATTTTTTTGTATGTATCTATAATAATAACAGCGTGACGTGTTTGAAATAATTCTTTCTTGTTAATGCATCATACATTTATGCAACTTATTTACTTACATCACTTCTAAGGGTGATTCATATAAGGTTTCTTGTTATAAACTATGTTTAATATAGATTCTCATACTTTCAAATTTTGAAGTATAAAAATTAAGGATGTTGATAAAATGATAAACTAATGAATCGAGCACGCTTGCTGAGTTACTTGCATTCAATATCCTCAAAATAACCAAATATGTGTGCGTCTTAACCTAATCGTAGTGTGGTTAATTTTTGAGACTTTACGGTAAGATGTCTTAGATTCGAGTAATCGCGATGACGCGGACTATAAAAATTCTTATTTTGTTATAATAGAGTCAAATCTTAATTGAAATTGATTAGTGTGTATTTTAAGTTTGATTAATTCCAACAATACATATATTAGTATCTATTGTTAGTATAAATATGCCAAGATGGCTCGACAAGTTTCGTAATGTCTTTAGATTTATTTCAATCTTGGATTAATATATTATTATCTATCGTTATATGTATATATAGTTTGATTTATATATAGAAATAAGTTATGGCGTGAGAAATAAAACTAGATCTAAACTATTTATTTTACATTCACAATCTTATAAGTAGTAATAAACATAATTATATGAATTCTTAAACATGACTTTGTACGCTTATAAGCATTGTTCGTATTTTCTATTTATTTGAATTGAACTCTTCCATGCATGTATATACTCTGCATCTTTAATTATATAGCACTCTCTCCGTACCCTCTTGACACTAATACTATATTTGTACGTCTTTAATATGTTGAATTATTTCATTTTTGGAAGTAAGCCTCACAATAAATAAATACTAAAAATACTAGATGGACTCACAATTATAATATTTTAACACTTTAACACCTCATCATAATACATTATCATGCCAAAAACAAAGTCCAAAACATAGGAGACAGAAGGAGTAATTCAGTTGCAACGGAGTCAAGTATGAGTATCGAACTTGAGTTTTCCAAGTTTGCATGAGATCACAATAATTCGAGATTGGGTTGTTAAGCTCGAGCCAAGGGCTCATTAAAGTAATTATTTTAGTAAAATTTATATAAGTTACAATTCAAAAATTATACTACTCTTAATAGCTATTTTTGCCCATTTTCAAAATCAACATTCAAGAAATGCCCACTTTGAAAACACACATTAAAAAAATGCCCACTTTTTTAAATACAATAAAAGTGGGCCCACTTCACCACATTTGTCAACAAAAATTTCAACAAAAATGGGCCCCTTGTCTTATGGTGTCGGTTGGACATGGAATAAAAAAATAAATAAATAAAATTTGGCGCTGATATCGCTCATTCCCCCCAAACGCTGATATCGCTCATTCCCCCCAAGCGCTAAAAACCTTCTGCTCTTCTTAATTTTTGGCTTTTTCCCTTTGTCTTTTTTCATGTTTTGTCCTTTTCTATTTGTCCTTATTTATCACAGAATTTTTAGGTGGGACATTTATATTGGCGCTTTTCATCATCAATAAATTTTCGAGCGCTATTAAAAAAATCATCGGGTGCTTTTCCAAATTATTGAGCGCTTTTTGTACAGCACCGAGCGCTTTTCATCATATTTTTTTAAAAAATAATAATAACTGCCTTCAATTATATAGCGTTTTTTAAGCACGAACGAGCGCTTTACACCGGAGGTCGATCGTTATTGTCTATGATCTAGCGCTTTTTAATTTGATTCACGGACCGAATAATATAGTATACAGTAAATTGCATTATTGATGCCCGTATTCATTGTTTTATAACTCTTGAGTCTGAAATATTCAAGCTCGCCAATCGTAAGAGCTAAAATTTCTTTCAAAAAAATAGTGCGGAGGGAAAAGTGAGGAGGAAAAAAAGAAGCAAGAAACACGCACGCACCAGATATAATTATAAGGTATTCATCAAATTTTCTAAAATGTAGCATGCTTAATATTAAATTATGTTAAATTATATGATTTTTTTTAAAATGAAACATGCTTAATATTAAATTATATTAAATTATGCGATTTTTCAAAAATTTGGCATGCTTAATATTAAATTATGCAGTGTTCCCATTTTATGTTATTTCATGTTACTAGTAGAAATATACATATGAAAAAAATAAAATTACTAGTAGAAATATACTTTAAAAACCAAAATTATATATTATATTTGGATATTTTAACGCGCAGAAATGGGCTAAAAATTCAGAAAATAGGTTTATTAAAAACATATTAGGAAATTAATATAAAAAAAGTCGGAAAATAGGTTTATTAAAAATTATCGGGCGCTATCCATGAATTATCGGCCCCAAAAACTATACGTGGTTTCGAACACCGGGACATCGTCTTCTTACTTAGCCGGTGAACAAGCTGGTGCCTCATCATCATATTTCCCTACGTACGAGCAATCGTACCAGTATGGTGGGTCATTCCAATTTGATTACCATGGAGGCGATTTGCAAGCACAACTCGAGCAGATTGGGAGGTTTGCTGCATCTTCGAATTGGGAAGATGACGTCTTTGTCGGCGATACTAACTTTGCCTCGAGTTCAAATCCTCGTTTCTCGACCGCCAGAGAGAGTCCCAGACCTCAATTTCCCAGCCTCGGATGAGCACCATGGGCATACTGAGCCGCAGACTGAAGTCGATCTTGACGATGACGTAGATGATGATGCCGACCCAGACTATGATGTTGAGGCGGATGCTGATGCGGAGAATGAAGTCGACGAAGATGGAGACACTCCTGATAGGCGGATGAACAAGTCTCTATTTGCCGAGTACACAACATGGATACTTGAGGAAGGAGGGATGGAGAAGCTCTTACGATTGATGTATCCAAGCCAGCACGAGGATGATGAAGATATTGATACAAGGCCTATGAGTAGTTGGATCGTTCCCGTGGTCCCTATCCAGCCGGATGACTCAGCAGTCTATATAGGTGATGGTAATTTGATCCTAGAAGGGTTGGAGGTTGATGTGTTGGGAACCCTTTGAAACTGAGTTTTGATAATGCTATTAGAAACCACACTTAGATAATAGATTTAATTGGAACAGGCTGGTCTCCGTGTTTGGATCAGTCAAGCTTTACTCGGACAGGTTGCTCATGTAAAGGTTAAGGTTGCAAGTGCAACCTGGTACCTAAACCACCCAATCTGTCATACTGTTCCATTTAGTAAACTGTCTATGTAACCTGCTCTTACCATGCCAGAAGATCTCACACGAAGGTTACAGAAGACCGAAGACTGTTCGAGGTATAGGAAGCTCAAACCTGTGAAGACCAACCTGAGCTGTGGTTGTGAAACTTGTTCTCACCCAACGACAAGAATTGTGTCAGTGTACGATACTGGAAATCCTGACACACTTCCAACAGCTCTATTTCAAATACTTCACTATAAATACCTCAACTCATTCCAGAAAGAAGTACGGGAAACTCAATATACAAGCCGAAACTCTGCAGAAATCTCAAGCTAAAATTCATTCAATCAACACTCGAAATTACTAGAGCTTTCCCAAGTGTTGATCATTGTAGATTTCTAATCATTCTGGAATCTGTCTTACTAGAACACAACACACACACTTTCACTACCATCAAAGTTGAAAAACTAGTGTAGTTGATTGAGTTGTATTCCTTACGACGACAGCCATTCACAGCTTTCAAGTTTGGATAGTAGCACTAGTCAT
Organism: Mentha longifolia; assembly: GCA_001642375.2. Lineage (NCBI taxonomy): Eukaryota > Viridiplantae > Streptophyta > Magnoliopsida > Lamiales > Lamiaceae > Mentha > Mentha longifolia. Next base: position 12,439,474 of record CM038110.1, read on the forward strand.
TTAGTGTTAGTAAGATTGTATGATAATTTGTATATAAGTAAGAAGAGACACGACTCAAGAATCGTGCTAGATTCAGTCTAAGATATAGACTTGAATTTGGACTGGGCCTCCACCAGTGTTAAAAGGAGCGAAAAATCTCAAGTTAAGGGATTACAGATTCGACGGAATATGGCGTGGACGTAGGAGCTGTTTACTCCGAACCACGATAAAAACTCCTAGTGTCTCTCTTGTTATTTACTTATTCATTTACACAGTTTGCATGTTCACAACCTGCATCACCGTAACCTGTCTTGCATGAACACTTGCCTGAACTAAAGTTTCCTTTGAAAACTGTTTTGAAAACTGTTAGTGAACCTTTCCACCAAACTTCCGCACACAGGTTAGTTTTGCAAGCTCATCAGTTTCCTGTCTGAGCTGGAAAAACTAAACTGCTCTGATATACTGTAGTGACGACTCAGTAAGATCAAATTGTTTTGAAAAGTCAAAACTGTTGGCTAATTGGTGTATCCCCCCCCCCCCATACACCAATAACTATTTATCGGGACCTACATGATGCCATTTACGATACAAAGGATGACCTCATAGTGGCAGTCGGTTTGTGGAATTTAGAGAGGAAGGCGCAAAGTGCTACTCACAAGTCTGATACGACCCGGCTGTGGCTGCATTGCAAATCATCGACGAGTTGCACCTTCAAGTTACGGGCCACTAGCCAAGGCGGACCTTGGCGAGTCAGAAAGTTTTGCGGCGAGCACACGTGCAGGGAGGATATAACAAATCTGTTGAAGAGGAAGGTCCGTTCTAAGGTTATTGGGGCCTACTTTGCGAAAATAATTCAACGCGACGCAGAAATAATAAAACCGAAGGTCATCAAGAACGAGCTGAGGTCCGTGTTTGGTGTGGACATCTCTTACGGTGTAGCATTGAGGGGCCGCAACTGCGCTATTCAAATGATTTATGGGAGATACGAAGACTCCTTCAACATGCTGCCCGGTTACCTCCACATGCTGAAAGAGGCAAATTCTGGTACTATCACGCAGCTAGACATTGGGAACGATGGCCATTTTAAACACGTTTTCATCGCGCTCGGTGCTACTCGAGTCACATATCCAATGTGTATCAGGCCGGTTATAGTCGTGGATGGCACCCACCTGAAAGGGAAGAATAACGGGATTTTATTTGTAGCTGTGGGAAAGGATGCCAATGAGCAATTGTACCCTTTGGCTTATGGGATAGGGCCTACCGAAAACCACGCGCTGAGGGTTCTCTACCAATTCCCACAACCAAGAGTGCGGTTCTTTCTGTGCGTCGTGCCCAAGGACGAAAATATCAGCCATTAACAGTTGAGCTACGTGCAAGTGGATGGTACCGTCGGGGTCAGCAATCGAGCTTCCCAAATTCTTGAACCGAGCAATCAAGTCCTTCCCAGTGCCCGGTCTCCCACCGCATACTAGCCTTGCAAGTTCAGAATTTCTCGGATCACGAGTAACAGTGGGATCATAATTCGCTGCTCCAAAAGTCAATCCTGTCACTAAAGCGTGATCCGCCATCGTGTACTCAATAAACCTCCCTTTGATATAGAACCAAACGCCTTCTTCAGTATCTAGGAATCTCAACAGGATTCCATGTAGCACTTGGCTATTCAAACGGCCCGGTCTCCAAGTTATCAAGTGCCCAAAAGGCCCGTTACAGAAACGACCAACCAAGCTATCACCCCCTTTAGCAAACAAGGTTGTATGAATATCCTTGAGGAGTCTTATTCTACAAGAAGTATTCACGACTGCATGCGTGTTCATATTATCTTGTCTCTTGAAGGACAATACCTGATTTCACATAAAAATTAAAACTTGAATTAATAATTATAATAAAACAAATATTAAAGTAAACTTTCAATTAATAATTCAATAATAATTTATGCAATGGGCAGCGGTGGGACATAACGTTATTCTCTATATTTTCAGCAAATTAATATAAAAAAACAAACTAATTCAATATTATTCTCTATATTTCGAGCGTTATTGTTCAAATTATAGAGTGTAATTAATTATTCTATTTTCATTTCTTGCTTATATTACTAAAATAATATCTAACTAAAATAATATCTAACTCACACTAGTAATATTCACAGAGATATTTAGCTAGCAAATTAAATATAAAAAACAAACTAATTTAATGGAGCGCTATTAATTTTTATGCTATTAATAAAAAACAAACTAATTGCGCTACTAATTTAATGGAGCGCTATTAATAAAAAACATCACTAGCGTTATGGAGCGCTATTAATTTTTATCGAGCGCTATTGTTCAAATTATAGAGCGCTTTTTCGAATGTTATTGTTCTAATTCGAGTTTAATTCTTAATTCTATTTTCATTTCTTGCTTAGTTTACTAAAATAATATCTAACTCACACACATCACTAATAATATTCACAAATTAAATTCACTAACAAATTTATATAAAATTAAAATAATTATATATATTTCGAGCGCTATTGTATTTCCTATGGAGCGTTATTCATGATTATTGAGAGTTATTAATGGATTATCGAGCGCTATTACCGACTATTATTCATATATTAGCTAATTTTCACAGATAAATTTCAAAACAAATTTAACAAGGAAACCCTAACCTGAGGAATTTGTGCCATTACTCCGATCAATTCTCCTCCGGCGGCGGCGGCAGCGGCAGGAATTTCAGAGAGGAAAGGAGTGGCGGTGCGGAGTGGGTGGTGGCCAACGCCTACCAGAACTCGAGGGTGGAGGCGGAGAGGCTCAAGTTTTCTGCCGTTTTAGCGGAAGCGGAAGAAGTGGAAGGCTGCTTCTGTGTTTAGCGCTCGGAAGTGGAAGGATGCTTCTGTTGTTTATCGCTCGGGCGTGTTTTAAAGAGAGGGAGAGGGATACATGTGACACATGGGCCCTCAGTCAAATAGCATCCGACAAAAAACGAAAATCAAGAAGAATCTTGTGGATTAATGTGAGATATGGGTCCCAATTTTATTGTATTTTAAAAAAACGGGCATTTTTGGAACATGCAATTTCAAATTGGGCATTTTCTAAATCTAGATTTCAAAAGTGGGCATTTATAGATTTGGCCCATTATACTATGTAATATATAATATAGATGAATGTTCTCCTACTCAATATGAGCATACTTAACGTGCTCACGGATGATGTGAGCATGCTATATTTAAGGAAAATAATTATATTATATATATTAAAGATAATTCGTACTAAAATAAACTTTTCCCTAGCAAATATACTAAACTCTAAATGAAAAAATTATTGACGTAACACTGTCACATCAGCAGTGGACATATAAGTATACCCACTGTAGGTAAGTGAGCATTTCCGATGTAACAAATAATCGCTAATATTTAACACTAAAAATATAAGCTTAAGGGCGCAATTATGAAGCCATAAATAAATGGAAGTAATGAATTAATTAATTCAATTTAAGCACAAGCAATTGAATTGAAATAGATTTAAAAAAAAAAAAAAAAAACCAATAATGAATAGTTGTATTATAAAAGTTTCTATGAAATGCATGCTCAGAATCTCATTCTTAAAATTGATCTTATTCAGCTCGTTCTATCGAAAAAAACCGCTCTCTAATAATGCAAGAGAGGATTGGCGATCGGAAAAATGATAAGTTTTGGAGAAAAAACAAAAAACAAAAACAAAGAATAGCAAATAAAACAACTGGTTCTAATTAATTCAAATGTCGTGTTATTTATTTATTTATTTTTCTTTGTAGAGAAAAAATTAAAAAAAATCATGTTACTCTTGCCGCCATGTATCCTCGTAAAGACAAGACAGTAGCTGTGATATGTGAATTATGTGACCCCACTTTATTCCATTTTTTCAATGCATGTCCTAAATTCCAAAACCTTGATTATAGTTCCATGCATGCATCGACAAATTTCTTAAGAATTGGTCATCACACGTACGTTGTACGTGCTAATTAATTAATTCCGAACATTTTTCTTTTATCTTTCTGCACATGATATTTCGTTAGATTTTCCTATAGTACATGAATTATACTTCCAATTTACATATCTTATTTTATTCCATTTTCTTGTGTTGTAGTGAGCCCTCCACGCATTCGGAAAAAAATGTGGGCTTAGAAAATTCCAAGTGGCACGCATAATTAGTGAGGTGAGACTGGGAATGGACACGTCAAGTAGGCCATAATTTACTCCCTCCGTCCCTCAAAATTCTTCATTAATTTGATAGGGGTGGACAAATTTATCAAAACGAAGGTATATCGGATATACCGTACCGAAAAGATCGAAAATATCATAATTAACGGTATATCAAATTTTTCGGTACGGTATAATACCTTACCGAAGGTTTCGGTTCGGTAACGGTATGAGTTTTTCGATACCGCGGTATACTGGTCAACACCGAAGATTTGATATACAGAAAAACTTTGATAAATACCGAACATTCGGTATCTCGGTATGTACCGATTTTCGGTATATATCGAAAATTGCAGAAAAATTACATATTTTTCTAATATTAATTACGGAGTATATTCTAATTTTATTTTATATTTTGAGAATATATATATCTATACTATCTTACTATAAGAAAACAGAGTAGTGAGAACTTTTTTTTCCCGCCCAATGAATAGTGCTATTATTATTGCTGATGTCATTCTTTTACTTTTTGTATTACCAATATTGCTTTTACATTTTCGAGGCAATTATTAATAATCCTTTGAATTTTAGCTATTTTGAATTTATACAAGGTATGGATTTCAAGCTCATCTTTCAATTATCATTTCTTTCTATCTTCTCTTTTTTACTCTGAGCAAAATTTCTGTTATTTTTCAATTTTGTCGTCTTCAATTGTCAAATACCATTCCGATATCTTAGTTTTTTTCTAGAAGTTTAAATACCATTGTGGCTAAAAATATACTACTACTAACAAAGTAATACGCAAGATATCTTAGTTTTTTTTAGAAGCTTATCTTTTTTTATTGTTTTTTTACTACCTTATCTATTAACAGTCTTACTTTTTGTATTCCCAATATTAGAATTCGTCATCAACACGACAACGCCTCCTTTAATTTGAAATACAGTATCAAATGTTGGAGCTATTTTCTCAAGCACATCTTTATAAATACATGTATCTCCGAAAATATGCATTCTCCTTCTTTCTTCACTAAAACACTGTTGCTTTCTATATATTTAGATATTGAGTCCTGGCATTTGTAATCCTAATAATGCTTCATATACAGAGTCCTCCTTTAATTAATGTTTTTTTTTTGTTTTTTTTGCAAAACTAATATTGCTTCGTATATTTTTCAGGGGAGCATGAATTGGTTCAATTGGTTTGCAGTCGATGAATCTAGAAGTGTTGTAACATCATTTAGAGAGAGAGAAAATATAAAATATTTAGAACATGCTTAGCAGGTTTGTCAAAAATAAAATATTTAGAACATGAGATATTCTTATATAATCCTTATTCTTTTTTACCATTTTTATAGAAGTTATAAAAGCATAACTCAAACTATGGATCAAATCTTTTTTGAAGTATTTGTGCATGCTTAAATTTTAATATAGAAAGTCATTTTTCACTATATTCATGACATTCATACGATGCTTGAATCAGTTTTACATTGAATTTCAATTTGTATTTGCATTTGAATTTTCAGTTTTTTTTTTTTTTTTTTCCTTTTGGCGACTGGCTTCATATGGCTCTATTGAAGATATTAATGGGAGCATGAATGCGTGTCAATTAAAACTCATATATATTGAGAAAGGGAAAGTAGAAGACATGACAGAATTTTGCTAGCAACAATTATAGGAAAAATATACTCCACAATTATGGAAGAAGAAAATGAGAGATGTTCTTGACTTGAAGATATCACATGAAGAAAAATCTATAAAGTCTGAATTCTTAAACTTAGGCGGCGCCACATTATATTTATTAAGAGTGCTATACGTTTTTTTTTTTCTTTTTTTTTTTTTTGGTAGTGGCATACGGTTTTTACTTTAAAAGAATAAAATAAGATAAACTCTTTATTTTAATTACGGATTCAAATTTAAGTTCAAACGATACTTTACAGTAAAATCTATTTTCTCAAAATTTAAGCATATCTTAGTATATCTAATTTAATTTTGAAATTAGATTAAATTATTATTTTAAGAATTCCGAAAAAATTCACTCCGAATCTGAATATATGACTTTTGAAGTTTCTCTCTTCTAAATTTGAATAATCACTAAATTAATTTGTAGTGGAAATGAAAATGTATCCTTTTTTTGGTCACTAATTAACTACAAAACAGATTAAAAAAAATCAATTTGTTCATACAAATATTGAATGGATCAAATAAAGTTCTCTTCTAAGAATGTCAATGACACGAGCTAATCCAAGATTGCAATTCAAATTTCAGAGAGAACAATTCCCCTCATAATCTTTTATGCAACGACAATGAATAATATATCACAAGGTCAATCATTATCCGGTGTCGTGTTGATTTATTTTTGTAAAATTTTATTTTTAATCATGGTCAATTGTACATAGCTATTTCACGAGTCATCATTCGAAATTGTTTGAGAGTTCTATTTGTCAAAATAACATCAATCATTGTATAACTACTACAACAAATGTTGTATAAAAAGAAGTGCTGCAAAATTTATAATACTCTTATTAATTATTATTGAATCATGCTCGCAATCAGTAATTTTAAATGTTGGCCATATTTATTTTTCTTTTTTTTTTTGTTATTTTATACTCCATATATATTCATATGCCTATAAAGATTTTAATGAAGGACAACCGTGCAAAGCACGGGGGAAGCACTAGTACTTATACATAAAAGCCAAGTAGTGGCTTCTTGAAGAAGTTGCCGCAAAAAATGTCTAGATGTAGTAATTATCTTTTTTATTGTGTTTTATGAATTTGATTAAATATAAAAATATATAAAATTATTTCTGTAAATATATTTAATGGACCACTATTTTTATTTTCATGTAATATAATTTATTCTATATTGGACTCGTATCAATTATTAAACATCGGTATTGTAAATTACGATTGTGTGAAAAATGTATAGTAATACAATTATTAATAATGTGTATTCCTATTTATAATGTGGTAGCTTTTTGTACCTATTTATTTTAGTTGTGTATTGACAAACATGGATTTTCATGCTTCATTTTAGCACAAAGTTGATGGAATTGGTGTGATTTTGTTGCTCTTTTGTGCCTCGTTTGATTAATTGTCTATTTTTTGTCGATTGTATTACTCCTTGGTTCATTTTGATTATTTTACAGGAAAAAAGAGTTCAATTTCAGCAAAGATAACAATCTCATGTCAAAGTTTGGATCGAAACAAGCAGATAGGAAAAAAACGGATCACGATTTGGAGTTCGGATGAGGAGAACGAGTCGAAAGAAGTTGACTAGCCGGAGGGAGTGACCTACGCGCGCGGCACACGCCGAAGAAGGCCACTGAAGCATGCGGGCGCGATCATGGGCGCAACCACACGTGCGGCCGCTTCAGAAGCCATCCTCGGGCGCGTGAGGATGAAGAAAAATTGGTCTTGGGTGCGCGACCACCGGGCGCGGGCGCGCTGCCCTTGTTTAACCTCCGAAAATTCAAATTTTACCCCCAAAGCTTCCAAAAATTACGTTTTGACGGGCAATGCCTCACCCTCTCACACGGGTATTAAAATATATTTTAATTTTAATACCCGATGTGAGAGGGGGAAACAATGCACATGGGGGTAGGATGTACAATACCCATTTTTAGTGTAGATAACTCACTTGGCCTTCATCTATACACACTACACACACTAAATCTCTACACCTCCATCTTTCACCTTCATCCACCTAGGGCTAGGGCAAGAGGAGAAAGCTTATTTTGGAGAGTTGGAGAAGAATACATCAAGGATTTCAAGATTGGAGCTCAAGATCAAGGATTTGTCTATGAATTCTTGTTATCTTATTTCTTTGATCATGTTTATCTTTAATGTTGGGATTTTTGCTTCCATGGGCATGAGTAGCTAAAATCTCATATTCTGGGGATTTGACAATATGGATTTGTAATGGATTAGCTCTATTTTATTTCAATTCTATGGTTTGGTTGCTTTATCTCCTTATGTTCTTGGTTTGTATGTATGTTTAAATACTTGATCACCATTTATACATGTCTATTGTGTTGATTCAAGATTTGAGAGATGAGAATTGACATTTGAATAGGAACATGAGGCACAACTACTCAATAAACCGGGAGGTTGAGAGTTTTTGTGAGGGCTATTGATACTATGGGCATTTAGGAGTTATAGGCTAGACTTTAGTTGGGGACAACAAAGTTAGCTTGTAATCAACGATTTTAGTCGTCCGGGAGGGGGCTAAAGCGAACAAGAGATCGTCCTAGATAGTTGAAATTATACCATAGGTTGATTAAGTAGATTGAGTTCCATTTGCAAACCCATTGAGTCTACCATAGAATATCTTCATATCCATTCTCTCCATTGTTGTCCATTTATTTTATTTTGTTTTGTTTCATTGAAGTATTTTAGTTTTAGTTAATCAATCTCTTGATAATTTGAAGTTTAAATATATTAAAGCAACATAGTAATAGTACTCATAGGTATTTCGAACTAGTCTCCGTGGAAATGACCTTGCTCGCTACTATGCTACGATAGCCCTAAACACTTGTGGTTAGCTTAAATAGTTAGGTGATCATGCATATATGATTATTTGTATTTTATAGCAATATATATATAAACAAGTTATATTTACCGATAACTTGTTTAGATAAAATTGACTTTCTAATTGGTTTTGGGGCTTTGTAATAATGGATTTAAAATAGATTTTTGAAGTTTAGTTTTTTTTATAAAGTACCGTGACACTCATAGTATCTAAAAAATAAAAACTAAACTAAACTCCAAACATTTATTTTAAAATCCATTATTACGAAACCCCAAAATCAGCTAGAAAGTCAATTATATCTAAAATTATAGATGAATGTAGTATTATTTATTAATAGTGGAGATTGAATATAACCTTTGTATGTATTGTTAATTGTATTATTATGGTGATCGGTGTCTAAATATAGAGGGTCAAGAGTTTTGAAGGTCAACGCAAAATGAAATTAAGTGAAGAGTTTTTAGGGACGGATGGAATATTATAGTTATGTCGTACATCGGCTGGCAAAATAAAATAAATAATAATAATAATAATAATAATAATAATAATAATAATAATAAAAGAAAGGTGAAATAAGAGTCGTCTTTAATGCTTGGCCAGAAATGTACCAAAAATATCTGGAAATGAGACAAAACAGAGATGGGTTAACTAAAAATCAACAAGATTTGGTGAAATCTTTTCTAGGAATTTGATTGGTTGAAAAGTTAGATCGATCTTAACAAATTATTTTATTATTTGGATCATTGGAAACTCATCCAGACATCCAGTCATCCACAGTGGCGGAGTTTTATTTCGGACACTCTTAATTAATTATTTTATATTATTCTTCTTCTTCTTTTTTTCTAATTATTTTGGTGTTCGATTTAATACGATTATACGACTCCAATAAATTTTAAATTTTCTTTTAAATAAAAATATAAAATCTATATCTATATAAATATAAGAAAGTAGGATAGTTTCTTAAGCCATTTTCCTGCCAAAATGTTTAGTTAATCTTTTAGATTTTCAATTAATTAATATATCCATTGCAAATCAAATACTAGATATAATGATTAAGTTAACATAGTCAAAGTTCAATCTATTTTCCAAATATAAAATTTCGAAAAGCTTATTTATTTCTCATATAATGAATGTAATCATTACTCAATATAAGCCAAAGTCGATCCATTTCCATAAGAAGTTGAATCATTTTCAAATAATGGATGAATATGCTATTAATATGTTTGAAAAATAATTAATATCAGAATCTGAACATTCTATACATGTTCACATACACAATAGCCTATTCATATCTGTTACTTCTTTTTTCTATTATCTATTCATGGTTGTCTTGGTTTGTTCATTTTTTTTTTTTAATTTACTGAATTCTTTAGACTACCAAGTTGTAATTTATTTCATTTTTGTTTCTCAATATGACCATCCTTCTACATGAAAAGTGGGTTGTCTACAGAAAGTATTTACAAGAAAAATCCACCCAAATTCTTTGCAATGCATAAATGAAGCCGCATGAATTGGGAAGCTAAAAAGTTAGTTTGCATTAAAATAAAAATTAAATAAATTTAGAATGTCGATCATATAAGTATTGACCATCAGAATTGTTTTCTTGCAGATTTTTGTTTTGCATCATTCCAAATCGATGTGTTCTCAATTCAAAATGTGAAGTAGTTATTAACGTATTACAAGAAACAAGGTTAGTAAATCAATTCAATTTAGAGTTATACATCAAGTGATTTTATGGTAAGTTTTAATTCTTACATTTCAACTTAAGTCCAATATTTTCAATTTTCCAGTTGCATTTTCCTATATACCATGTTAAAAAATACTATACCAAATTAATTATCCCTAGCCACTTCACATCAATCATCCACAAGAGAATACACAAAATATTCAATTCTGAAATGTTTTCCTATTTATTATTTATTTAGTGGTTGATTTATCTATTTAATTATATACATCATCATGGGGATCTTTCTATATATTTTTTATTGTGTGAATTGTAAATTTTAATATATTCCTTAAAATTTATACAACTATACATACGAAACAGTCCTTGAATTGAAAGAGGAAAATATGTTATTGTGATTTAGATAACACATAGTAGTATTTTATAGATTTGTTGGTTTGATCATGTCGTGTGCATTGGAGAATAGGGGTTATAACATATTTTAATTCATAGAGGAAGTAAAAATATTTGATAATATGTTGCTAACTCATTTGTAGTATAGTTCATAAATATTTGATAAATTGTGAATCCACTACATACAATTAAGAAAATATTCATTTAAAAATAAAATTTATTTTTCGTGCATTTGCAAGGGTATAATACTAGTTACTATACTAAAGTAAGATAGTGTAATTTCCCTCCAAAATCATAGATATTTGAGCCTTATCATTATTTTTATTTAATTAAGTTGTTCACATTATAAATGTAGAAGAATGATATGCTACTCACCTCCTGTGAGCACCATTCGTGGGCACTTATCGCCGTTTGCTCACTTTAGCATTATTTTATTCGATTTTTTCGATTGTTTTATATTCTAATACCTTAAAAATTAATACTGAAATCATTAAACCTACAAAATATATAAAAATCGACACTTGATTTTTCATATTATTCATTTTTGAAGTTATTATAAAAATCAACACTCGATATAAAACAATCGAAAAAATCGAATAAAATAATGCTAAAGTGAGCAAACGGCAAGAGGTGCCCACGAATGGTGCTCACAGAAGGTGAATAGCATATCATTCCTCTATAAATGTAATACTATCATTTTCTATGCACTTTAATACATTTATTGCTCCGAAAAGTCATAGTTTTTGTTCAATAAATTTAATTAATTTAATATAGTATTAATTAAATTTTAAGTAATAATATTAATTTGACTCTCAATGTTTGTGTTCCTTAAATGTATTTTACCTTTTTATTCCTTTGAGTCTTTGACTATCAAAATTTAAAATATTTTAGTATGTAAGGTATTCTTTTTATGAATTTTTGTTTTTTTTTTACATGCACATATATAATTGAATGATTATAATAATTTAGAGTGCACTCGGGTTACTAGATTGATAGTGTTAGAAATCTTATCAAATTATGATAACACAATTTATCCATTTTTTTAATTTATTAAAGATACATGAAAATGAGCTAGGAATCTACTAATGATTTTTTATTTTGTTGCTTTATGAAACAAAATAAAAAAAAAGTATTAATTGAATTATAAATTATGTATCTTTTCACTAAATATCTGTCACGCTATTGGTTACAAATCGTAAGCAAGTGTAATATAATACACTAAAAATGTTATCGATATGATGCAAAATAAATTAACATTTGCAAATTAAGTATGACGTGTGAGCAATTCACATCACCATATTTTGAGTGTATGTGTGGTCCTTTATACTAGGCTAAATAATTTAGTTAGAAATCGAAAAAAATTTCAGACGTAAGTTCAATTTGAATACGAGAAAATTTCAAAATTTTCTTTTGCTTTGTGTGATTTTTCATCAATTTTTATAGAATATTTAGAGATGTCGATAAATTTTAAATGACTAATACATTCTTATAAACATGTCTATTTATATTATAATTATTTTTACTTAGAAATAAAAAGTATTTCCTGTGTATCACACATGTACAATACTACTCCCTCCGTCCTCCATTTAGTGACTTTCTTTTTTTTAGCATGTGTGACACGCGTTTCCACGTTCATCGTTGATGAGTCTTAAAATGAATTTTTAAAGTATTATTTCTTTTACGGGATACTACAACACTTGTAGTATCCCGTAAAAGAAAGAATACTTCAAAAATTCATTTTAAGACTCATCAACGATAAGCGTGGAAACGCGTGCCACACATGTTGAAAAAAGAGGGTCACTAAATGGAGGACGGAGGTAGTAGTATAATCTATAATAAGAAATTAAGAATATTACTGTACAATTCTTCAATGATTAAAGAAAATGAAAAAAAAAGACACGTGGAAAAGAAAATCTATGATGGATGATCAATAGAAAAATGTTACTGTAACGCCCCCAAATATCTAATATTGGGCTTATATGTAGGCCATAAGAATTATGGACCGGGCTTTTTAAGTAGTAGGCCTCAAACAAGTTAAATAAATTTTAATAGAAGGAAATTAATTGTATATCTTTTATATATAAATATAAGTAAGGTAGTGCAGCAAGTGCATCACATTTTTCGAAAACTAGTTATTCATGTCTGCCACGTAGGACTCCCTCCGTCTCAGTTCAAAGTATGAAATATTTGAACTGAGACGTACGGAGTATAATTTTTGAAAATTAATATTGATGTGTATAACAAATTGATGATGGACTCAAAATTGATTGTACAATCAAAAAAGAAATTTTGCCTCCAAAAATACATAAATAACTCTGCAACTATATCTATAGATAATAAAAAAAAGGCTATACATAATACATAGACATTGATATTTCATGATTAAACCTACATATTTTATAATAAAATAAACAATAAACACCTATAAATAATCATTAAGTAATCGAAAAGGAAACTTTGCCTCCAAGTATTCACAGATAACTTTGTTGGTATCTATAGATAATAAAAGACTATATATTGATATTGATATTGATATTTCATGATTAACCCTAAAGATTTCCTAAGAAAAAATAAATAATAAACACAATTAAGTAATCAATTATATTTCTGCAATTCTATAGATATAGATTTTTGCCAAAACAAAAGCTACAATTTTTTGATGCAAATTAAAAATTTACACAATAAAATACTATTTTTCTAGTTGATGTGCTTGCACAACCCATTTCATTTGCCTATAAATACCAGTCGGTTATAACATACTACGGAGTACAAGATATGACACTCAAAACATTTGTAAAAACTTCTTCATGTTTTTTGCCTTCTTCAAAATTTGAAACATCGGCCCTCACAATTTCCTTATTTGTGCAAGAAATTTCAGTTCTTCAAGAATGAGTCCTTTCATAACCCAATTAACAAGCTTTATCCCACGATTACAAAACCGACGATTAAAGTTCGACTTGTGCGAGGATATGAGGTTCCCTTTAGTGGAAATGCAAGTGATGCAATGATTCTCGAATGCATACTTCATGACAATAAGGTAAACAACACATAAAAATTTATACTCCCTCCCATTCTTTTTAATTGACGTTTTGTATTTTTAATTATTTGTAATTTAAATGACGTTCTATGATGATATGCCAAATTGTCCTTAATTATTCCAAAGCATTCATTAATTTTATGCTTATCTGCCAAACAATAATAGTTGTATACTTAATGCAACTCACAGTATTAAATAAGGCTAATAAGGTCAAGAATTTTTTTTCCTTAATTTGTGTGCAAAAGCTGAGAACGACTATTAAAAAAAATAGGAGGGGAGTATATATCATCTTATTTCTGTGATAAACAGTGAACTCACATTACCATTTTTCATTTGAATGCAGGGTTATTTATGTTTCATTTGGACGTAGTCTACAAAAATCTATAGCCACAAAAATCAAAGAAGGTCGATGCTACATCATTCAAAATTTTACATAAGGACGAATCACATGCAATTCAAAACTGACTTTCTAGCTGGTTTTGGGGCTTTGTAATGATGGATTTTAAAATGGATTTTTGAAGAAAGGTGAAATCTACGGACCACGCATGTCTTTAAAACTTAGATTTGTGAAATCTATGATGATGATTTTCCATTTCACATGTTTTCTATGAAATCATTTCAAGTAACTACTAGAGGTGCCCCAGTTTCGGAACCGGAGCCGAACCGGCGGTTCCGATTCCAAGATTGCCAGAACTAGAACCGAACCGAACCGAACCGAACCGATTCTATGAAAGTCACGGTTCCGGTTCCGGTTCGAACCGAAAAAGAACCGCCTTTATTTTTTTATTTTTCGTTCGATTATAATTCATGCTTCGATGTTTGTTGATCCAATTTTAATTGTAAGACAATTCAAATTATGAAATGTAAAAAAATACTTGAGAAAGTGAGATTGTTTCAATTTTTTTATTAATTAATCATAAACCCTTGGATATCACATGTTGATTCTAAAAGCCGAGCCTCGTTAAAACCTCTGTGAGGAAAAAGAGTACTCGTCTAAGCATTTTCATATAAAATTATTATTATTACGTGTATAAATTATTATACTTAATTAATAATTATTACGACGTGTATAAATTATAAATTATTATACTTAATTATTCATAATATTTTTGTATTTAAAAGCATCTACAATTAATTTCACTTTGATGACAATATGACATCTTTTATATGAATTATGTAATTTGTCATCTTCAATTCTTCATCATCATGTGACATTGTTTATTATTAATTTAAAGATATTTTTTATACTAGTCTTCTTTATTTTAGCTTATTAAATTTTGAATTATAAATTAAATGATAAAGCTATTTAACTTTACAAATATAAATATTTCCATATAAAAAGTGTAACACACTATATCATTAATCAAATGTTACATCAAATAAGTATACAAATACAAATATAATACTGAAACATAAAATAAAATTAGAATTTTTTTTAAAAAAACCCGGTTCTTTTAGGTTTTGAATTGAAACCGAACCGACAGTTTCCGGTTTCAAAGTTTCGGAACAGAAACCGAACTTGCGGTTCTTTCGGTTCCTTGGGACGGTTCGAAACCGTTCCAGTTCCGGAACCGCCCGATTCCGGTTAAAAACTGGCGGTTCCTGTTCCGGTGGGCACCTCTAGTAACTACTATGATTAATAGTATCGCCTAGGCACCTTTGATTGATATATATATATATATATATATATATATATATATATATATATATATATATATATATATATATATATATATTTTGCATACTTTGTATTTAATAAATCAAAATGGATATCTTCTAATGTTTCATATTTTGAGATATTATTGGAGTTATTGCTGGCAACAACAATATTATCAATCAACATAATGCAAATCTGTTCGACAATAGAGGACTTAATAATCAAAGGAATAGATATCAAGAAAAATTCCTACCGTTACCAAATACAACAATTTCTCGGTTTGCATGCCCCTCGAATTGGTCTCTAACTTCAGGTTCCTCAGGAAATATTCCTACAATGATTTTTAGGATATTTAGGAACTCTCGATTCGTTAATAGGAATTTCCTAACTCAAAGTCTTTAGTGACTAAGTAATTCGGGCTTAATGTAGAACTTAATAGAAAACATAATTTTGACGTTCACATGGCTTCGACACAGAAGGGAAAGTTATTCGGAATATTTTTCTAAGAATTATGGTGTTGAGAAATCAGTCATGCAAGGTATTTGGACTTTTTGCTAATACCGAACGGGATACATTTTCTAGAATTGCGTGAAAACCGTAACTCAAATGGGTTTGATATTTTAGCATGTGCTAGAATATACTGAATAGGTATTACACAAATATTTATATAATATTCGGACAACACCCGAATTGTCTAAGAAATTTAATTCGGTATGGAGAAAAGTCGTATCGAAAGTGGACGGAATCAGAAAAACCTTTTCGATTAAATCAGCCAAGGGAATGCCAGGAATAACTTTAGTAAAAGGTCGAAAGTCAAAAGGTGGCCCGAAGGCCACCCTTTGTTGGGCGGCGCCGCCGGCGGTGTAGATAGGGACGACAACGGTGGTGATTTATTCCGGCAGCCTCGGGCTGCCGGATGTAAAAATGACAGAAGAGAAAAATGTTCAGGGTTTCGACATTACTTTAAAATGATAAACTATACATGCATGCGTCGAAGCTCGGGGTACGGGGATCATATCACGTTTCAAATAAAATCAAAGCGGGAGAAATTTACCGAAAACGGAAATCATATTTGGGATGCATGCATGGATCCGGACATGTGGACACTAAGAAAACAAGGATCGGAGATAGAGGAGGAAAGAGGCGGCGGCGGCGGTGGGTCCGGCGGCGATCCGGGATGCGTGAGTCGTCATGGCTTACACCCATAGGATCGTCGTCTCACCAAGGTTGCCCTGCTTCTTTCGGCGTACCTTTT
Source organism: Mentha longifolia (assembly GCA_001642375.2). Lineage (NCBI taxonomy): Eukaryota > Viridiplantae > Streptophyta > Magnoliopsida > Lamiales > Lamiaceae > Mentha > Mentha longifolia. The sequence goes on from CM038110.1 coordinate 12,456,159, forward strand.
GGACTTCGAACAATCGAAAACTTCAGGATAAGCTCTGGAAAACTTTTTCATTTTCTAAAATTGAGTTTGGATGGGAATGAACTTTCTAAAGGCTCTAGGCTCCTATTTATATAGTTTCAAAACCAGCACGGTCATTATCGAAAAGTGCTTTTTGAGCATACGAACTCGGATTTCAGAAATTCAAGAGTCTATGGATTACAAATGGAGAACTGAGAAATATGACACTAAGTAGGATAGTTTTGGAGATACGAGAATAAAATAATATTTTATTGGCCGCCACGTAAAACGGGGATTGTGTAAAATACTCCCTTCGTCACCTTTGATTTGGCCACATTTCCATTCTGGGTTGTCCCAGCCCAAATGGCAGCTTTCCTTTTTTGGGCCTGATTAAGGCCTAATCCACTTAATTAACCCATCACTAACACCCCCCATTAACCCTATCTCTGCCTAACCCTAACATCATTCTCACAACGGCTCTCTCTTTCTTTGGAACCTTCAGCTGATTTGTCTCTACAGCCTTCATCTCCTTCCCCACTGCAACCCTAGATTCCTTACGCGGCCGCTGCCCCCTCTTCTGCCCACTGGCTGCGGTGCTCACCGATCCACCCGACCTGATGAGTTTCTCACCTTCCATTATCCCTCCCGACACCGAATCTCCCCCTATTACACCTTCATTATCCTTTTCTGTCTCTGATTTTGTCCCAGAGACAGAGTTACAAGCAGATATGTCTGCGATTGAGGCGTATGTCTCAGATTCCCCCTCAGACGAGGAGGAATCTGAGAGGCATGATCAGATCCGGTTGAAGCGCGCGGCCAAGCGGAGAAGACGGGTGGCGAAGCGGGTCGCGCGAGAGTTGGAGGCGGAGCGGGCAGAGTTCATGGTTGAGCACCGCCGTGAAAGAGAGAGGCTCCGGGAAATATTGAATCGGAGTGAGAGCTTGAAAGAGATCCACCGGATCTTCCTCCCTCGGCTCTTTGATGAGCCCTGTGACGCTGTGAGATCTTTCTTTTTTCTGCATGTGTCGATTTTCTTACATTTCTGCCCATGCTGAGATGTTCGGTTTCTGGATCTTGCATCTCTAGTGCTGATATGTGAATCTGTTGGCTTATTGATGGTTGATCTGTGTTCTGTTGGGTTTCTTGTTGGATTATATCTGTGTGATATGTGGTCGATTATTCTGCATGCTAGATCTCGGTTTTATTATTGGCTGTTGGCTTATTGATGGTTGATCTGTGTTATATTGGGTTTCTTGTTGGATTATTGGATGTTGGTTAAGTGCTGAGAATATGTTGGTAGTTAGATAGCTGCGATGATGAATGCATGCACACACTTCTAGCCCTGTTTCTGTGAACCCTAGATCTCTGTGATGAAAGCTTAAATCTGATGATCAACATTTGTAAATGATTGTTTGGTGGTGGAACTATTTCCTTCAATTCACTGTGCCGGTTTATTTTAATTGGTCATGAATTAAGGAATTTATTTTCATTATCTGATGGTTCTATTATGCCAAATGATGATTTTTTTGCATAGTCTTTGTAAATGTGTCATGGCTGTGATAATCTGATGCCTTTAATGTGGCAAATGATGTGCACTAGCAAAAAATTTCCCTCTTATGCTGCATATTGTGATGATCTCTGAATCTAATGTGGCAAGTGTGTACACAGTGTTGGTCACCTTTATGTTTAGTACTGGTAATTGGCTTGTTTGTGCACTCTCATACTCTTTCTTTGTCCCCTTTGATTTGACTGCATTTCCTTTTTGGGCACTTTGTGTTTCATGACTGCTCTGATGGCTTAATTGTGCCAAAGGATGAAGAATTTGGAGTTCAAAATGTGTATATTTGCATTACTTTATAAACTGATGCCATTATCAGGCAAATGATGTAAAAATTCCAAAAATATTTTCATTACAAAAGGATTCATGCTTTCTTTCCTATTCTGCATGAACAAAAAAATGCCTTCACATGCATTTACAAACACAAAAACTTTACAACCAATTCAGTTCATGAATTAGTCTAAGAAACCTAATCTATACATCATCAATTCAATCCCAGCTACATCTCCTTCTTTTATTAGATGCTGGATGCTTTCTGTGACTAGATCTAGTGTAACATGCAAGTCCCTAGGTAGATTGCCAGCCCTAATCAATGCAGCCTTCTTCATATGAGGCTGCTTATAGCAGTTTTGACCCTTGACTTTCATGATCTCTATAAGAGTTTGTTGTAGACTAAGAAAGACATTGTTCAGTGTTGCTGCAGTAAGCTCTTCGAAGCTGTTCTTCACTGCAACAACTAAGTCATCAGCATTGTTGCATACAAACTGACTTTGTAGGCTTTGTATTGAAACAAAAAACCCTAAGTCATTAGCATTGCAATCTGGATTGTTTGGTGGCTGTTGCATAAGATGGATGTTGAATCCATCTGCACTTGTTGCAGCCCTAAACTCTGGATCATCATCTCTGATGTGAGGCCTTGCATTATCCTGTTGTATGAATATGGCTTTTGATAAGTGTGCTGGCCACTTTGCCTTGATTGCTGGGAGTATCTGCATGAATGTTGCATTAGTTAAGTTGTGCAATATGTGTAAAATGTAAACATGTTGCCTGAATAACCTGATGAAGAAATTAATTCTGAGGGTTTCATCATACCTGCTGAACCATGCATTCTTTGATGACATCTTTGTTGACTGAAACAATAGGCTATGTGATCCATGTACCCTTCTTTCTGTTTATGCTATCTCTCTTTGCTTGGACCTGCTTTGTAAATGGGAAGATGCCTATCTTCCCATCAAATAGCACAATCCCATCTCTTGCAAAGATGGGCCTAGCCACTGCACACATGAACATAATCTTTGGGATGAAAGCCTTGCTTTTTGATGTTCTATGTGGTCCTACTTCATCTGGGGTTAGATACATTCTGTTTCTTTTTTGTGTGATGAAAAACCACTTCTCATCAATATGGATGATGTTCTGCATATCTCTGAACTTCATTTCATTTTGCTGCCTATTGTACATGATTGAATCTAAGCAAAATCTTAGCCTTTTGAGCTTGTTAGCTGCTGTTAAGAATGGTTTTAGGGCAGAAGTGTGTGCTTTGAGCAGCCCCAACTTAATCTATCTAAAAACAGTACCTCTGCTAACATCTAGGGCTTCAGCTAATCGCCTAATTGTGTTTCTTTTGCGCAATTCTAGTGTTTTTATCTTAGCATAATCAGGGAAAAGTTCTTCACTCTTTTAGGATAGAGTTTTTTGGATTTCAAACTGATTACCTTTCCTTGATCTCTCTGCAGCTTGGCTTCGGCCCAAAGTCTGGAAAAATCATCCTTGAAGATGAATCCCACTTCAAGACAGCCTGCTTCATCCTCCCATAAGCTGGCTTTCCCTGCTTCGAGCCTTCTAGGAGGAACTGAATAATGTGACTCCTTTCAGCAGTTATAAAATTATGCTTTCTCATCTTTCTTTTTTTTTGCACTTCTCTGAATTTTTGGGTTGTAAACTGTGGAATGCTGATTTGTGAATCAGCTTATTTATAGGTTCAACACTTTACAATTTCAAATCTATAATTTAGAGGGAAATTATATGTATTTGAATCCCTACAGCTGTGTATGGAAGTGATCTTAGCCGCCATTTTCCCTAGTTTTATGAGTGTTTTTTCTTTTGCATGTGCATGTGTAGCTAGTTTGCCTAGGGATTAGGTCTATATAAAAACAATCTTTGTTAACACTAAATTGTTGTTTATTCTTAATTAATGAGTTTCTTAAAAACTGTGCAAAAAGAAAACATGCCAAATCAAAGGTGACGGAGGGAGTAATTCCTAAAATTTCCTAACCTCTTTCAATAGGCTAATTAGGCTCTAAAAAGACTAAGGGAACTCTCTTTATATTTTTAGAATTTTTATTAAACCCTATAGGATTTTTCAGGTCATTACATCGAGCCTGTAAACGAGCTTTAGCATTTATGTGTAAAATTAATTTCAAATTACAACCAAAGCTAATTAGGCAGTACACCACAATTACTATTAAAAAATATTAACTTATAACATTAATATATATTACCAATTATCATCAATTCATTTATTATATTGTATATTTATTTATTTATTTATAGTATTAAATACTTTTAATTTTTTGTTTGATGAATTTCATTTTAGTTCATTTGGAATGTTAAAAAGAAAATATGTTTAAATCATGTCTTTTAAATGAGCTCAAAATCGAGTTCGAGCTCGAACTCGAATTAAAATAAAATTTGAGCTTTTCACGAGCCAGATTCGAGCTCAAATCCAAACCGAACTCGAGCTGAACCATTTATCGAATGTTTAGCAAGCCGAACTCGTAGTTTTTACCTCAAGCCGAACTCGAGCCCAAACATATAAAATATTAAACGAGGCGAACCCTAACATGCCAATACTCGGCTCGGCTCGTTTGCAGCCCTACCGATAGAGGTGCCCACGGTTCAAGAACCGGAACCGAACCGGCGGTTCCGGTTCCAAGATGGCCGAACCGAAACCGAACCGGAACAGTAACGGTTCTGGTTCCGGTTCCTGGAACTGACGGTTCCGGTTCCGGAATCGGATAGGAACTGACTTTTTTTTAAAAAAAATTAATTTTTTTTGTTCGATTATGATTCAATGCTTCATTGTTTATTGATTTAATTTTAATTGTAAGACAATTCAAATTATAAAATGTAAAAAAAATACTTGAGAGTGAGATTGTATAATTTTTTATTTATTTATTAATCCTAAACCCTTGGATATCACATGTCGATTCCAAGGACCGAGCCTCGTTAAAACCTCCGTGAGGAAAAAGAGTACTCGTCTAAGCATTTTAATAGACCACTACATATTGTCGAAATCGAAATCGTCGTCGAAATCATCCGTTTCTTCAGAGGCATCGGTGTCGGTTTCTGCTTCGGTGGTACTGATTGGATCATGTTCAAAGATCTCATCCCATTTGTTCTTTTGCTCACAATGTTCGGCTAAAGTGTAGTCCTTGAGCAATACTTGAGCTTCGAGATTCCGCGGGGTCATCGTTGATCGTCTTTCGTCTAAAGTGTACCCTCCGCTGCTAAAAGCTTGCTCGACCGACACCGTCGAGGCAGGAAGAACAACAAAGAGTTCTCGAGCCATTATGGATAGGATTGGGTATTGAGCTGTTCTTCTTGACCACCAATGCAAAAAATCTTGATTGTTTCTCAATTCTTCAAAATTATTAATTTGATGACAATATGACATCTTTTATGTAAATTGTCATCTTCAATTCTTCATCATCAAGTGACATTGTTTATTATTAATTTAAAGATATTTTTTGTATTAGTCTTATTTATTTTAGCTTATTAAATTGTGAATTATAAATTAAATGATTAAAATATTTAACTTTACAAATATAACATTTCCATATAAAAAAAATGTAACACACTAATCAGTAATCAAATGTTACATCGAATAAGTATACAAATACAAGTATAATATTGAAAAATAAAATAAAATTAGAATTAAAAAAAAAAAAAACCCGGTTCTTTTTTGGTTCCGAACTGGAACCGAACCGTCGGTTCCCGGTTCCAAACTTTTGGAACCGAAACCGAACCGTCCGGAACCGAACCGTCGGTTCCCGGTTCCAAACTTTCGGAACCGAAACCGAACCGTCGGTTCTACCGATTCCTCGGGTCGGTTCCAACCGTCCTTTCCGGTTCGGTTCCAGAACCGCCCGGTTCCGGTTAAAAATCGACGGTTCGGTTCCGGTTCCGGTTCCGGTGGACACCTCTACCTACCGATACAATATAGATTTTAAGTATCCAATTCCTTAAAATTACGGATTGGGGCATGGTCCGGATTAGATTTTGTGCAAATGGGATATCGGGTATGATCCCGACTCTTAAATACCCGATAACACGATACCTGGTTTTAAGAATTTAATATTTAAATTAATTAATTAATACTCCGTAGTAATTAATACAAAATCTAACGGCGATGCGTCATCCCTCTCTCGCGACTCTTGCACACCGCGCCGACTGACGCGACGACGCCATACCCCAGCCGCCGGCGCTCCGGCAACGCTCCTTTCCGGCTACCAGCGCAGCAACATCTCCGACTCTCCAGGTAATTTCATTTTCGATTTTGAATTCGGTATAGGTTGAGAGAAAGTTTCTATTTTTATTTCTCCATTAGAGAAAGGGGAAACATTGTCTGTGGTCTTGATTTCCCTAAACAGAGATTAATTGGGGGTTTTTGAGGAATTGATGCTCACTATGTTATTGCAAATTTGCAAGATTATGTTGAATAATGAATTGTGTTGGAAATGAATGTGGACAAAATAACTAATTAACCATCCTCAATTTCAATTACGTGACGAAAGATAGTTAGGACTTTCAGTTCACTCTAGACATCCGCGCTCTGCAGTAACCGAGTCCCCAATTGCTCGGTATTATGCGTTTCGATATATGAAGAATTTATGTATTGCTATCACGAACAGTGTTTTGAGATGAGACATTTGCTTAGATATGAAATAGATTAGCATTGGTTTGGAGAATTTACACAGTCCATTGTAAATTTATCCTTGTGATATGAGGGGAGGGGATATATCAAATTGGATTGAGAGCGATTAAAAGCGAAGAGCTTTGTTTCTTTGCTTCTTTGTTTAATTTCGCTGATGTTTTATTCGAATTGTTTTCATGAATCTTATGCATTACATAGCTGAGAATATATATATTTTTTTGCTTTTAATAGAAGAGTTTGGAAATTCTTAATGCTATGAAAGACATAGCTAGGCCTAATTTGGCGAACAGTTTGTTGTCAAGTCTGACTATTATTTTCTACATTTTTTTAATACAGTTTTGGTTTGAATTAGTGTTTTGATCAAGATGAGCCAGTCGATGGAGCAACACTCTGCTGATCATGGTAAGCTATTTACTTGAGGTTCATGGTAAGTTTAATGTATTCATGCTGGGATTTCACTACATTAATTCACTTGTGCCGTGTTTATCTGGCGACTTCGTAACTCGCCATGCAGCGAATGCGACAAGAGGGATTGAGGTTTTGTTGGCGGGTTGCCTCGGAATGTCGATGAAGAGAAAATTCGCCAGGTTAAATATATTCACATAAATGTATATGGTCTATATCTCATGAGTAATGAATTGTAATGTGTAACAAACGACTGATGAGAAAATAGAGAGTGGTCTTAGATGTTGAACCATAATTAAGAGCATGGTTACTCAAGTTTTGTCCTGTGAATTTAGGATCACAAATTTGGTACTTCTAAATAAATCATAATTCAAGAGTGGTATAGAGATCTGGATATCTTCATAAGTCTCCTCTAAGCATTCGGAAGTAAGCAAGGAAAGAGGATGATTCGTTTAATGAATTTAATAACTATTGTATGAATCATTCTCTGCTAGGTTCAAAATATCCAGATTAAGTGGGCTGGTGATGGATTCTGGCAACTGTGGACACTGCTTTAGATTAGCTGGCTAATAACTGCACAATATTCTTTTTGCTCTCACATATGTAGATTTTACCATCTAATTTCGGAAAGTTACCCCGACTCTTCTCAGACACTTATTGGGGAATGTCAGTTCTTATTTATATCTTTCCAACTCAAAGAACAGTTTAAAGTATATGTTTTCTATCAAATGAATCAACTTTTTTCCTTATCCAAATAAATAAAAAAATGAATAAACCGAGGTGTTGTTTTTTAACTAAACTAGTGTAGATATTTGTTTATTTTTCCTGGATTTTGAGGAGGGGTTATATTGATATGTTCTTAAATAACTTCTTTTTTATCAGGTATTTACTGATTGCGGTGAAATAGTGGAAGTTCGTATGATAAAGGACCAGAAAGGCAACATGAAGGTTAATACATGCTACCTTGTTTCCATTTATTAGAGATAGATTATGTATATTCTGTTCTTCCTCGTCACAATATGAAGAGAAGGTAGCATGTAAGCAACAACTTATGTACAATCTTCTTAAGTTGCTTTTATTTATTTTTGGCAGGGATTCTGCTTTGTGAGATTCGCAACGAAAGAATCCGCAGAAAGAGCTGTGAGGGAAAAAGCTGGAATTTTGGTGAGTACTAACTTAACTTCTTAGGAATTTCTTCTTCTTATGAGCGACCCTGATTTTGGCAATTGATCAGCTTCTGACTTTCCTTAAATCTATTTATCCTGATCACTCATCAGGTGCTTTGTCTTGTAAAAGATGTTTCCTCCTGCAAATTGGGCACCTTTTTTTTTTTTTTTCCCCCTTCTCCTTTAATTAATATATCCTGATTTGATTTTTCAGCTAGACGGGAAGAAGATTGGAGTGCTTCCGTCAAGTGAGCAGGATAATCTATACTTCGGGAATCTGAATAAAGGTTCGGTACCTTGTCTGTAAATAGTAAATAAATCCAGAACTCTGGTTGAACCTGCTTTTTTTAAGTTGTCAGTATAGTCAAAATTGTAGCAGGTTGTTGCAGTCGCAGCCAATTTGTTAATTACATCAAACTTGCATGGCCGAGAAATTTCTCGTGCTAGATAGATACATGTGAATTATATAATCAAAATGAATAAATCCTCATTAACTACATAGATTAGATATTGATTATGAGACATTGATGTTGAAGCAAGTTATAGATTCATGGGCTCTTAGATGGGCCTTGATGGAAATCCAACAGTGAAGGTTTATGTCCACAGGAAGATGAAGAAGCATGCTGATAACTGGTTTATTTTTTCTTAGTTATTGTTATTTTTTAATAGGCATTATTTAGATTTATTTCTTTTAGCAGATAGAATTATTTCCTTTAAGCCGTAAGATTTGTTTCCTTTCTTATAGTAGGACTCTAGGGTTTGTAAGGATTATATAAGCCTTTGTGGCTGCAAATTGGGGAGATACGTATAAACTTTTCCAGCATATTTATGAGCTAATTCTGTTTACTAGGATAATCCAAGGTTCGCACCTTAGGGTTTCTAGGATTTTCTCGCAAGAGATCTCATCAATTGGTCTCAGAGCCGAGTTGCGATCAAGTTAATGCATTTTTGCAAGATGGTTTCGAATCGACAAAGGTTTGAAAACATTGAATCCTCAATTGAAAAATTGAATACCATGATGCAAAATGTTTCTCTGCAACTGGATGATCGGCGTTATGAACGAGGGACTCGACGGAACCGTCAGCGCGAGGAGGGTTACGCGCGTTTCGGAGATGCTCATCATGGACGAGATCACGACCGTGGAGAGCGCTTCAGTGGTGATTACTCAAGGGGTCGTGGGCAGCGAAATCAACGTGGTCGAGGTAGTCGACAATAGCACCATTGAACCCGAGATGAGCCAGACATTCCAATTGACGCACCACGGGAGGAGTACAATCTGTTTGGGATGCATCTAAATCCGTTTCACAGGGATGGTTCTGAATCGGAGTATGAGGATGAAGAAGATCCACTTGAAGATTCATAATTAGAGTCTGAAGAATCGGTATATGAATCGGTATATTTCTTCAGTATATAGCAGGCGAACGGAACGTCCCCACGATCATCGTCCAAAGGGAGTTCGTTTGGAGTTTCCCAAATTTGTGGGTGATGATCTGGTTAATTGGCTGGATAAGGTGGAACAATATTTCGATTTAAACGAAATAAGGGTGAAAGATTGCGTTCAAATTGCTTCGTACTATCTTGATGGTGAAGTGAGACAATGGTGGCGATGGTACGAGCAGGTTAATGACGGGACTCGAATTTTGAAGAGTCAGTTCAAGAAGGGCTTACTTCTACGATTTGGAAATTCTCAAATCGAAGATGCTAACGAGTCGACGTGTAAGATACGCCAAACGGGTACTTATCGTGATTAGCTTCGGGAATTTGAGAAAGTAATGAGTAGAGTGCCGCATAGAGGTGCCCACGGTTCCGGAACCGGAACCGAACCGGCGGTTCCGGTTCCAAGATGGCCGAACCGAAACCGAACCGGAATAGTAACGGTTCCGGTTCCGGTTCCTGGAACCGACGGTTCCGGTTCCGGAACCGGATAGGAACTGACTTTTTAAAATTTTTTTTTTTTTTTTTGTTCGATTATGATTCAATGCTTCATTGTTTATTGATTTAATTTTAATTGTAAGACAATTCAAATTATAAAATGTAAAAAAAATATTTGAGAGTGAGATTGTATAATTTTTTATTTATTTATTAATCCTAAACTCTTGGATATCACATGTCGATTCCAAGGACCGAGCCTCGTTAAAACCTCCGTAAGGAAAAAGAGTACTCGTCTAAGCATTTTAATAGACCACTACATATTGTCGAAATCGAAATCATCGTCGAAATCATCCATTTCTTCATAAGCATCGGTGTCGGTTTCTGCTTCGGTGGTACTGATTGGATCATGTTCAAAGATCTCATCCCATTTGTTCTCTTGCTCACGGTGTTCGGCTAAAGTGTAGTCCTTGAGCAATACTTGAGCTTCGAGATTCCGCGGGGTCATCGTTGATCGTCTTTCGTCTAAAGTGTACCCTCTGCTGCTAAAAGCTTGCTCGACCGACACCGTCAAGGCAGGAACAACAAAGAGTTCTCGAGCCATTATGGATATGATTGGGTATTGAGCTGTTCTTCTTGACCACCAATGCAAAAGATCTTGATTGTTTCTCAATTCTTCAAAATTATTAATTTGATGACAATATGACATCTTTTATGTAAATTGTCATCTTCAATTCTTCATAATCAAGTGACATTGTTTATTATTAATTTAAAAATATTTTTTGTATTAGTCTTATTTATTTTAGCTTATTAAATTGTGAATTATAAATTAAATGATTAAAATATTTAACTTTACAAATATAACATTTCCATATAAAAAATGTAACACACTAATCAGTAATCAAATGTTACATCAAATAAGTATACAAATACAAGTATAATATTGAAACATAAAATAAAATTAGAATTAAAAAAAAAAAAAAAACCCGGTTCTTTTTTGGTTCCGAACCGGAACTGAACCGTCGGTTCCCGGTTCCAAACTTTCGGAACCGAAACCGAACCGTCGGTTCTACCGATTTCTCGGGTCGGTTCCAAACCGTCGGTTCCGGTTCAGTTCCGGAACCGCCCGGTTCCGGTTAAAAACCGATGGTTCGGTTCCGGTTCCGGTTCCGGTTCCGGTGGGCACCTCTAGTGCCGCATTGGCCACCTAGTGCAGTACTTGGAGTGTTTATGGCTTGATTAAAACTGGAAATTGCAGTAGAATTGACGATGTGGAGACCGCGTGATCTTCAAGAAGCTATAGAATTGGTTACAAGAAAAGACGAGCAGCTGCACTCGCCAAGGTCCACATCCAAGCCGTCGAGGAGTGGTCCGAGCACTGTAAATTGTAATTTTCGGCCGACGAGATCAACCATCATGAGTTCTGTTGACTCAAAATCAGCACCTAGCATCACTACGATGGGGAAGGGATGAATTCAACTTTCAAATGAAGAAGTTAATAAGCACAGGCAGGCCGGATTGTGTTGAAAAATATACGTAGAATCATGTGTGTCCTAATGCGAAGGTAATGCCTTTAACAGTGGATGATCTAGTTATAGAAGTTGAAGAAGAGTTGGCCCCTTCGATTTATGACGATGAGCCTGAAGGAGTAGCAAAGGGAGACGGTGAAGACGTGAAAGTTAAGTTCAATCTGTTGGAGGTATCAAAAAGAGGGGAAGATTCTTTTAATCGGCTAAAAGAAAATGGTGGTGAGCGAGCATTAAAGTTTGAAGGGCACATTGGCAAATTTTTCATTCAAATTTTATTCTATAGTGGAGCAGATCTCAACTTCATATCCACTCCATTAGCTGAGTACCTTTGGCTACTAGCGATTAGAGAAAAGGAGTCCCTCAAAATCAGAAAGGGAGTGGACATGCACAGGTTAGTGATACGAGGGACGATGAGGTGCCCATTGTTATCCAAGGAATTCGTTTTCACGTGACTTTGCATTCGATACCTCTATCAAATGTGGATGCGATCTTTGGAATGCCTTGGTTAGAATTAGTTAGTCCCTTATTGATGGACTATAAGGAGTTATCCGTGAATTTCTGGTGTGGAAATGAGCCGATATTATTAATAGGAATTGGGTATACTCCACCCGGACCCTTTGATATCGATAGCCTGGATAAGGAGATGGCATCAGGCGGAGAGTTCTATTTATTAACGTCACGTGGGCCGATAAAAAGTAGTGAAATTGAGAAACTCTTGGAAGAATTCAAGGATGTTGCGAAGGCTCCTGTATCATTACTGCCTCAACGGGAATTTGATCATCACATCCGATTGGTTGATGAATCGAAGCCTGTGAATGTTGCACCTTATCGTTATGCTCATTTTCAAAAAATTGAAATTGAAAAGCAAGTGGTGGAGATGATAAGTGCCGGAATATTGAAGTATAGCAACAGTCCATTCTCATCTCCAGTTTTAATGGTGAAGAAGAAAGATGGGACCTGGAGATTTTGCACAAATTATCGAGTGTTGAATGAAGCGACCATTAAGGATAGGTTTCCTATTCCTACGGTGGATGATATGCTTGATGAGCTGCACGGAGCTTCTTATTTCTCTAAACTCGATTTGCGGGCTAGTTGCCATCAGATTTGAGTTCTTCCTGATGATGTGCACAAAACTGCTTTTCACACTCATAATGGTCATTATGAGTATTTGGTAATGACTTTTGGGTTATGTAATGCCTCTTCTACTTTCCAATCTATTATGAACCATATTTTTTGACCATATTTGCACAAGTTTATTCTTGTATTTTTCGATGATATCTTGGTTTATGGTAGAAGTTCGGGTGATCATTTGGGCCATTTACGTAAGGTTCTGGAGATCTTATAGCAAAACCACTTTGTCATCAAGCCTTCTAAGGGCCCGCTTGGCTAAGCTTATTTTTAAGAGCTTATAAGCTATAAGAGCTTATAAGATGTTTAAGAGCTTATAAGACGTATGATGGTAAGAGTTTATAAGTTGTTAAAGTGTTTGGATAAAAGAGCTTATAAGTTTGAAGAGATAATAAAAAAAAAATCTAAAAATTAAAAAAAAAAAATCAAAAATATGAGAATTTTGAAATTCATATCGTTGTATAATCAAATGGTGTATATAATATAAATATAAAAATAAAATAGAGTTATATCAATTAAAAAGTAAAATTAAAAAAAAACAAGTTTGGGTGGTGAAGCTTATGTTTTGGACAGCTTATAAGCTGTTGGAGCTTATTGTTGCAGCTTACAAGCTCTTAAGGAGCTTATTTTTCCAAACACTTTTAGGGAGCTTATAAGCAGTCAAACAACTTATAAGCTAGACACCCCCTAAATGCTTCTTTGGGGTACGTGAAGTGGAGTATTTAGGTCACTTTATCTAAATCCTTCTAACCACTTTGTCATCAAGCCTTCTGAAGGCTAATTCTGTTTACTAGGATAATCCAAGGTTCGCACCTTAGGGTTGCTAGGATTTTCTCGAGGAGATCTCATCTATCAAAGTGTAATTTTTATGTAGAAGGCTTATAATGTGTATTATCATTGTTTGAGGTGCATATGTGCTACTTCATGAACATTTCCAGGCTTCATATAACTTTCTCTGAAGCTCAAGTAACTAAAGTCAAATATTCTGCCTATTTTATGTTTTATAAAATACCTAAATGTCTCTCTCACACACGCATATGCATGCAAACTTCAATTGGTTTTTCTGGGTAATGAAAGATTATTACGTCCAACCTTTAATGATATACTCGCGCACCGTTATCCCTCACATTCCACCCTTATGTTGATGTCATTTCTTTGCTTTTGTCTCCTTTACCTCAGCTTGGACCGCTGACGAATTTAAAGAATGGTGCTGCAGGTATACCTTTTTGTTTTGTGGGTTTCTTGTAGAAGTTTCTCTAACTTTTAACAGAGTCCTTAAGAATTCCCATGTCTGTCTCACTGATTGATTCCTTTTTACGTGCTATAGATTTTTCCTGATATTGAATCCATTGATCTTGCAATGCTCAAAGACACGCCACCGGGTCAAAAGCAGCGAAACCGTGGTTTTGCCTTTGTCAAGTTTTCCTCTCATGCTGTGAGTTCTTTTTCATTCTCTTATTTATTCTTCCATCTAAAAGTTTTGAAATGCCCTAGTTCTAAGTTTGTGGTGAGAAATTAAGACTTTCTTGTTGCATCTTAAATCATACAGGATAGAAGCTCAGGTTGGTGGTTTTGATTCTGAGTTCCAGCCTCAATTCTTGACCCATTTTGTTACCAGAAAACCTCATCAGTACTTTGTAATATATAGAAAAATGCCATCCTAAAAATTGACTAATCCTGTAAAGTCCAAATTCCTTTAAGAACTGGAAATAATTTACAAGTGGAATTTCTATAAATATTCTTTTTGACAAAAATATACCAATAAAAAAATCTGAAAAGCTGTTCGCTTAGCTTCCAATAAACTCATCAGTACTCAGTTCTTAACAACGTGCAATTGCACAGTACATCACTTCAACTGAAATCTTTCTTTAACAAGTTTTTTTTATTGATGAAGATGTACAAAATAAAATTTTCACTCTTATATGAGTACAGTTTAATGCAAGTGGCCAAGTGCTACAGTTTAAAGATCCCATTTCTTCTGAAAACACAACCAAACACATTTACATTTTTCAACATCAAACTTCTCAAATTCTTGAATGTCCTCCCCCTTCCCTCAAAGGAAAAAGGATAAGAAAAAGAGACAAAGCCCAAAAAGCTATCCAATCTCGGCCTGATTCTCCACTCTACAGGCTAATGCTTATAAACCACCATATAAAGAAACACACATAAGTTTCTCTGTAGTTGGTAAGCAGATTGAAAACGTAGATGATATGAAGTAAAACCTACATGACTTGCCCTTCTGTCTTAGTCCGCATGTGGCTTTTACTCCTTAACTATTATCTTGCCCCATAGCCTGATCAGCTCATTGTTTGCTTTGAAATAGTCATGGCAACAAATTTGTTTACTTTATTGCTCAACTTCAATATACTTCCAGGATTTCGATATTTGTAGCTTATTTTAGATTATCAGCTGCTGTACATGCTCTTGAATAAAAATAGTGTGTTCTTGAATAAAGATAGTGCTTTTCTCAATTATCATCTTCTGTGGTCTTCTAGAATCTCAAATTCATCAATAATCACCTTTGATGATGTCCATAGTCTCTCTTCTTATCCATGCATTTAAGTCCTACTGGTTTTAGTTAACACTTATTTTTGACCAATAATTTTGTGCTCTACTTTTTTCTTTCTTCTTTATGAATGTTAGGCAGAATCCAGCAGTTATAGTGATGGTATAGAGAAATGGTTATAGAATGACATCCATTCTGACCATTTTGTAGGGACTTGGCATAAGCTTTTGGTATATGAAAGTAGTTGTATTGGAACAATTTCTTCATTCCATTTCATTCAATTCCATTTCTTCCATGCACCATCTTTAATATGTGGATAGATGATGCTGAGCTAAAAAATACTGATACAAGTTAAGTTGTCAATACTCTCCTACCATGAAAACAAATTTGCAAACGAAATGTGATCAGTATCATAGAAGAATCAATTATTTAATCTTCCAATGTTCTTGTTGCGGAGCCTGACTCCTCTTAACCTAGCATCCAGCTATATTGTCCATCTCATATTGTAACATCTTGGTGGGTGGTTTTATACTGGTTGGCTCCCTCCTTACCTTGTTCAAGTGAGGGACTTTTTAGCAAGAAAAAAATCAAGAAACCTATAAGCATGAAATGAACTCTCCAACATTGAACAACACTAAATCTGGCCTCTGCAATATAACATCATTAACAATTTTTCTGCCAACTCACCTTTCTTTGATATGCAATCTTTCATCAATCTGGAATAATTCTTTCTGATTTAAGCAGAGGCCACTAAAAATATGAATAATCCATTCTCTACCCGAAATTGAAACTACCTACTTCAAAATTCTCAATCACAGGCTGCTGCACGAGCTCTACGGGTGGGTTCTCAACCAGAATTTCGTCTTGGAAACTTGCACCCTGCTGTTCAGTGGGCGGAAGAGGAATCTGAAGTCGATGCTAAAGAACTAGCTAAGGTTCATAATCAATATGCTTATGAATATAAAGCTTAATAACTTTCAGAAATGTGGCTGTAATTTCAATCCTCTTTTCCGTTGTTTCCAGGTCAAAGTGGCCTTTGTCAGAAACCTTCCCAGTGATGTTGAGGAGAAATACTTGAGTCAATTGTTTAACCCTTATGGCCAGGTCTTTACATATTTTGACATCGATTCGGCCTTTCTTTCATATATTACACCCACTTATGGAACATCTAACGCTGATGTCATCTTTTAGGTGGAGAAAGTGGTGGTGTCCAAAAAGGGCAGCTCCTCTTTAGGGTTTGTTCACTTTACTAAGAGATCGGTAAGTTGGATTACATTTATTACATGTATAGAGTTCGTCTCATTGCATATCCTGATTCGATCATGCTTACACACCAAGACTTTATTGTCCATCTATTATTTGTGTGACTGACTGATAGGCCAAGAGGGTTTCCTCAGTGTCCCACTGTCATTGAATCTGGTTTAAGTTATGTTTTTTGTGTCTTCATTCTTTTCGTATGTGGCGTCTGTGTTGCAATCTTAATCATGAAAATAACTGGTATATTTTATCAAATCTATTCATTTTCTTCGCTCTCCATCAATTGCTTGTTAAGTAGTCCAAGCATCAAGATTCTATTAATTCTTGGTGCAGGATCTTGAGAGAGCTGTCAATGAAATGAATGGAAGAACAGTCCAAGGACCTAGGGAAGGCCAAGTGTTTTCACTCCAGGTAGTTAAATGTACTTCAAAAGCTTCCTTGTAGTCTCTGTATCAGATATCTGATTTCTTTTTACAATATAGTCTTAGTTTCCTGCTTAATATATTGTGTTCGAGAGTATTTATTATAGCATGTCTTTGAGTACAAGTTCTGAATTTTATTGTGTAGGTTGAAATTGCAAGACCTCTGGAGAAAAACAAGAAGCGTGCTCGTGAGAATCCAGAATATAATACTTCTTTTCAGGACCAATCTAAAATCTCAAAATCAAATATTCATAATTCCCATATCTCGAGGGTAAATATATCTCTGTTTTAATTATTTATATTTATTTATTAGATTTTGTGTTTTCTTACCTCCATAATAGTCAGATACTTTCATTAAGTTTTAAGCACGGTGACAATCTTGACTTTTCCCAAAAGTCAGCTAATTGAAGGTGCGCAGTTGCAACATAAGAAAAGCTTGAGACACTTTATTTTGACAGCATTATAGAACATGTGAAATAGCCAAGTTTGCAAAAGTACTTTCTTGAAACCACATTTAGTTTCTTGGTTGGTGACGTCCTATGGTTCATCTTCCAATTTCATGGTTATAATTGTTTCCCCTATGCAAGAAACACTGCAGTTGCATCTTATGTTCATCTTTTCTCTAATTAGAAATAATTTGCTCATAGAATCCAGTACTTTCTAGGATACCTTTTGTATAATCATGTTTTCTTTTATCATCCATCACATATTATCACCGTCCTACAGGAATTGGAGCCCGCTGATCCTTATGAAGATGCTGTCATAGCTTTGCCTTTAGCTGTTAAAGAGCGTTTACTCCGAATCCTACGACTTGGAATCGCAACTAGATTTGATGTAAGTTCAAGTTGCTAGAAACAGTTTGGTTATTGGCGATTCAATATAACTCTATAAGAAAACACTAATTTTTCGACGGTATGACAAGTCGTCTGGCTCATCTGGATCCAGCTCGTTGTTAAAGAACGTAATTTAGTAATTACAACTTCATATGAAAAATCTTCTTCAAGTTTTCATAATTTCCTCTTTTGCCAACAGATTGATGTCAATAGTCTGCGTATTCTCAAGGAATTACCAGAGCCTATTGCTATATCCGTTCTTGATCAGGTTCTAGCAGATACCTGTACTATATAATTTATATTTATATTTCCCTTGCTAGCACTAGGTACTATTCGTTCTGCACAACTATGGGTTCCGGCTATTAAAAATATTCAATTTTCCTTGTAGTTTATGATATCGGGATCAGCTTCACAAAATAAGTCAGCATACCTAGCTGCAGTGATCTCAAAAGTAAGTAAACTGAATTCCTGCCAACTAGTTTTGACCTTTACACCATTTACTCTGCACTAAGAATCGATTACTTATGTAGCACCTAGTCGATAAAGTGGGACCCAATCAGAGCTTGGTCAGTTTGTTGAGAGCTGAAGATGCTAGTAGGAGCGATCACAAGCTACTCAACTACACTCACCAATTGCCATCCCCCGTTGTTGGATCCTTCACATCTCACGCAGACTCTCCTGTAGTTAGGTATGTTTTACATCACATAGTGAATCTTGTCATTACATAACTGTTAAATTATTACATGTAATCTAGTCGATGGGGAAATAGAATTGCTATCACTTTCTATCCCACCTTCCGCACACCTGCAAAAGTATCCTGACTTTTGAGAAGTATCGGAAATAGCCTGTCCTAATTTATTGTCAATTCTATCATCTGAGCAAGTCTCCGGTGCCAGAGATGTAAAATTGTTCATTTTTCCTTCCTTGGTTATTGGTATTTTGGTGGCCGCTGGATTTGGAGCCCTCGGTTCAAGGATAAGTTCGAAAATAAAAAATAAACGAATGGTGGGGATAGAAAGTGATATCAACCCTTGCGAAATATTAATCTTCAGTAATCTTCCAATTTAGTGAAATGAAATGTTCAAGAAAGCATAACTTTTCTTATTCGATTCTCAGGAGTGACATGTATGCAACACACAATCCTTTGCTACGCGATTATACTCTACCCAATCGAACGATATTAGGAAGAGTAGACGAGCGAGAGAGAAGTTCTATTCTAACAAGTCTAGCCTTGTACGGGTCCGAGAGCATCCCGATTCCAAGAACAATAGTGGAGGAAGGAAGTAATTCTTCTCGATTCGAGGCAACACCACCGCAACCGACAGCATCTTACGGTAGGGTTCCACAGGAACGACATCTATCACCTCCCCAGGTGAGACTCACTTCTCAATCATATGCGAGGATGGCACCCCCAACCACAAGTTTGATTTCCGACGTTAGAGCTGTAGCTGTCCCGGGCCAGCAAGTCGCGCCTCGACCGCAGATGAGGTTCGACCCGTTCACAGGCGAGCCGTACAAGTTCGATCCGTTCACCGGAGAGCCGATAATTCATCCGGGGAACAACTCTACACGCCAATTCTGAGTCTTGCGTGAATTGCTAGTTTTTCTTCGGTTGAATTGCTAGTTTTATTTTTTTTTTAATTTTTAATTTAGCAGGCAGTGCTGTGGATATTACGATGTTTTCCCTTTTTCCTTTCTGCATGCAGCAGTATATTTGGTCGACGATGAACTAGCGTAGCCTGTAACATTACTTACTAAACAATATTTTTATTTTTTATTTTTTAAATATCTCGAGTATGTGAAATATGTGTATTGCTTCGGATTTATAACGTTTACTTTTATTATTATATACTCCTGTTTCGTTGAAAGGGCTTTGTATTTTTTTTTTTTTATACTTCACATATAATCAAGAAATAAAGTCTTTTCGACGGAATGGAGGTTGTATTATTCTAATTGTGAGCGGTCCCTTTTTTTTTATCTTTTTTACTTCAAATCATGATAATATTTTTCCACAAGTCTATTTTTATTTTAGAGAATATATGATAAAACAAGTGAGACTGTAATAACAGATTAATTTTTTTGTGATTCTTATTATTCCTCGTCTTTAAAGTTAATTATGATTTTATTTAAGTATCAATTTACATTTAATTGTATTAAAGTCAGTTCTCACACTCTACAATTGTTGGAATATGACTAATTTGTGACAAAACTATCATATTGATAGCTTAGATATATTGGAGATGAATCATTATTTGTATTCTTGGATAATTTGTCTAATATTGGGTTTTTCAAATCTTAATGATTTTGAAATATTAAGTCTAGAACTGGGTTCCATCTAGGTTATGTTTTGATAAGAGAAATAATTAATTTAAATGTATATATCCATCTATTGGGAAGTAAGTAGGCATTGGGCTCATTGCATTCATTGTATCCTATAGCTAAGTATATTCTATTAGAGTTGATTTATTTTTGAGCCAATAGTCAAAGATTAGACTAGTGAAGATCTACTCTAAGGCGAATTATTTTGTGTTGGGAACCCTTTGAAACTGAATTTTGATAATGCTATTAGAAACCACACTTAAATAATAGATTTTAAGTGGAACAGGCTGGTCTTCGTGTTTGGATCAGTCAAGCTTAACTCGGACAGGTTGCTCATGTAAAGGTCAAGGTTGGAAGTGCAACCTGGTACCTAAACCACCCAATCTGTCATACTGTTCCATTAAGTAAATTGTCTATGTAACCTGCTCTTACCATGCCAGAAGATCTCACACGAAGGTTACAAAGGGACTGAAGACAGTTCGAGGTATAGGAAGCTCGACCTGTGAAGACCAACCTGAGCTGTGGTTGAGAAACCTGTTCTCACCCAACGACAAGAATTGTGTCAGTGTACGGTACTGCAAATCCTGACACAATTCCAACGGCTCTATTTCAAATGCTTCTCTATAAATACCTCAACTCTTTCCAGAAAGAAGTACGGGAAACTCAATACACAAGTCAAAACTCTGCAGAAATCTCAAGCTGAAATTCATTCAATCAACACTCGAAATTACTAGAGCTTTCCCAAGTGTTGATCATTGTAGATTTCTAATCTTTCTGGAATCTGTCTTACTAGAACACATCACACACACTCTCACTACCATCAAAGTTGAAAAACTAGTGTAGTTGATTGAGTATTCCTTACGACGATAGTTATTCACAGCTTTCTAGTTTGGATAGTAGCACTAGTCATTTAGTGTTAGTAAGATTGCATGAAAAGTTTGTATGTAAGTAAGAAGAGACACGACTCAAGAATCGTGCTAGATTCAGTCTAAGAGAAAGACTTGAATTTGGACTGGACCTCCACCAGTGTTAAAAGGAGCGAAAAATCTCAAGTTAAGGGATTACAGATTCGACAGAATCTGGTGTGGACGTAGGAGCTGTTTACTCCGAACCACGATAAAAACTCCTAGTGTCTCTCTTGTTATTTACTTATTCATTTACACAGTTTGCATGTTCACAACCTGCACCACTGTAACCCGTCTTGCATGAACACTTATCTGAACTAAAGTTTTCTTTGAAAACTGTTTTGAAAACTATTAGCCAACCTTTCCACCAAACTTCCGCACGCAGGTTAGTTTTGCAAGCTCAGCAGTTTACTGATTGAGCTGGAAAAACTAAACTGCTCTGATATACTGTAGTGACGACTCAGCAAGATTAAATTGTTTTAAAAAATCAAAACTGTTGGCTAATTGGTGTATTCCCCCCCCCCTATACACCAATATCTATTTATCGGGACCTACAAGTGGTATCGGAGCGGTGGTTCTTTTGACCACTGCTTCTGCATACTAGAAGCTTTCTGTGCTTTTGTGTCAAATTAAACTAGATCTCTAGAATTGTGTTTGTGCATACATACTTAAACTGTCATTATGGAAGCTTCACTTCTCCGCGTCTGCGAAGATTTCTCTGTGCAGGGATATGAAGACTGGAGTTTTCGAATAAAGATGTGCCTCCAAGCTCATCATGTGTTGATGTGGGATGTCATCGAGAATGGCCCAACACCAATCTACGAACCCTACGATACTGATGTTACTGGAGAAAAGGTTTCTGAAGCAACGTATGTGCCAAAGATCAAAGATCTCAGAAAATACACAACCGAAGAAAGAAAGGAAGCTGGACTTGACAACTTCGCAAAAGGATTGATCTCTAGCACAGTTAAGGGGGTCCACCTGGCCAAGATAAGAAATCTTGGAACTGCAAAGGAAATGTGGGACACCTTAAAAGCCATAAGCCTTGGATCAACAGAAATGCTGGAAAACAAGCTGTCAGTGGCATGCAGTAAATTTGAAGAATTCAAAATGCAGCCAATGGAGACCATTGACCAGCTTAAGAACAGATTCACAATGATCACTTTGGAGATCGCAGCTCTCAAGAAAGATAAATACACACAGCGCGAACTCAACCTCAAAGTTATCCAATCTCTTCCAGCAAAGCTGGCATGTGTACAGTGCCATGCACCGTGGCAGGTCGGACATCAGCAACCTGTCAACCGAGCAACTATTTGATCTACTCATCGGGAATGAGTTTGAAATGATCAGACTTCACGGGTCAGAACAAGCATCTTCAAGTAAGAAGACTGAACCCGAAAAGAAAGAAAAGGATGCTGCATTCAAAGCTTCATCAATTATAGAAGAAAGAGCAATCCCAAAGGATTTATGCTCCAAAATGGAGAAATTGTTGAAAGATTATGCACTCATGGCTAGGAGAAATGAAAAGCTTGAAAAACGTTTCCGTAAATATCACAAGGATTTCAAGAGAAATCAAACCACCTCTTCTTCCAACAAGAAAGGTGAAGGTATATCAAAACCCTCTAAATTCAATTCTTCTAACACTCCCGTGGGTGGCTGTTTTGAATGTGGCAGACCAGATCACTATAAGTCAGACTGCCCAGACTTATCAAAGACTGAACGCGAAGAGCTCCGCGCAAAAAGAGATCAAAAGCTTAAGGAGTAGCGCAACGCCATGATCGCAGCTGAGGAAGAGGCCAAAGCAATTGCCACATTATCAGACTCAACCTCCTCCGACGAAGATGATGATGATGAATTGTATGAGGAGGAATGTCGCTTAGCTGACGAGGAACTTGAATATGAGGAATGCTTCATGGGAAAAGATCTCGATCTTGTTCAAAACAAGGTTGATACTGAAACCTCTTTTTCATATTCAGCTAACTCCGCTCATGCAGGTATTGAAATACCTGAAATGCCAACATATGAAGAGTTTCAACAACAGCTTGATGACTACAAGAAGCTCTCGGAAATGTTTAAGCAAGTAGTCATAGAAGGATCCAAGCTGGAAGATGAAAACTTGAAACTCAAAACTGCCTTAAATGAAAGCTTCACTCCATATGATGAAGCAAAAGAAAAGGAGATAAAAACCCTAAAAGTCCACATGGGTCAATCAACTTTAAGGGAAGAACACCTTAAAGAAATGCTCACTGAAAGGGATAGTGAAATCAACAACCTGAATGGCAAACTGATGGATCTCTCAAAAGAGCATGAAAAGTTGTTGCAGAAAGAGCTCAAGCTTCAACAAGTCCTCATGAAAATGAACAAAAATGGTGAAAAGCTTGAAGCCTTGCAAGCTGCCCAGAGACCTACTCACATAAAGCTTGGCATTGGATTCCATGGTCAAACCAGCGGAGCCAAAGAGAAAGAGAAGGTCGTGTTCGAGAAAGAAAAAGGAGTGGTTGAAAGCAAAGCTCATCACACTCTACCGGACAAGCAGCTCAAACTGAAGAATCTAGCTCGACAACCTCAAGCAATCTTGGTGAAAGAGCATGGAAAGCCTGCTATCAAGAAGCAGCAGCTAAAGCCGTCAATTGAACAGAAAAAGGTTGAGATTCCTAGGAAACTGTATGGTCAACCTGCTTATCAAAAGGGAAGCCAACCTGCTCCAAGAAAAGTGCAAACTGCTAGCAGAAGAAAAGGAGTCTCTCATCCAAGAACCATTCAAACTGCTCAATCACAACGAAACAATCACTATGAGTAGCGAGCAAATCGACAAACACCTGACAATGAAGGTTATTGGTACGACCATCATTGGTACCAATATCCTGAGCTGTCAGGTAGGCATTATCAATTTCCACATGGAAGTGGATTTGGAAATGATCGCTGCAGATGTGGATATATGGAACAGTACTATCAAAATGATAATTATCAACCTGCTCATTACCAACAGCAGTCTGCATACTCTCATGAAACCCAGGGCCAGCCCTGAGGGTGGGCCAACAGGGGCGACGGCCCAGGGCCCACCTATTTAAGGGGCCCACTTTTTTCAATGTCTACTTTGAAATCTTGAAAAATTAATGAAATATAGTTAACCATATATGACCCAATATGTTAGGCCCTTTTAAATAAAAAGGCCCAAAATCATTTCCTAAATTCTACACATTTATAGATTTGCAACATGCCAGCACGATTCTTTTTCTTTCTTTTTTTTTTTTCCCTTAAATTTTTGGCCGACCCTCTTACTCTTCTTCTTCTTCAATGTGTCTCCACCGCCCTAAATTCCATCCTCAATATTTTTTACCGTTAAATCATGAGTGTAAATAATATTATAGGAGTATTCAGAGAATTAAACTATAAAGCTTTTCTTTCGATCTTCATCTATATATATTTTTGTGATAATCGAAAGAAAATTTTCGAAATTTGTCCATCATTTTTGCAAAAATTGAAATTCCAGATTCGAGAGTTGCATCTTAATTTCAATATCCGGATTAGTTTCTCTGCCATAATTTCAATTTTTGATTGTTCGTACTTCTCCATTGCTACAGTATTTCGCTGAGGTTTAAATTAATTTTTCAGCCGTAGGTCTTGATTCTTCATTCTTGAATAAACTTGGAAAATCTTTGATAAATTCTTAAAGTTAAAAATTCTTGAAGACATACTTATGATCGTCGATGTCACAAGAAAGATTGAATGGTTTGGCTATTTTGTTTATTGAAAATGATATTTCAGAAAGCCTTGATGTACATGATATTATAAATGACTTTGCTAGTAAAAATGCTAGAATATCAGTCACTTTTATGATTAATTTTTAATATATATATATTTTATACAAGCGTGTGTTATGCTTTTTTACAACAATATATAAGGGCCCATTTTATATTTTCGCCCTGGGCCCTTTTTTGGTCAGGATCGGCCTACTCAACCAATAAGCAACGGACCAAGCCATGAGTCAACAGAAGGAGTTCCCAAAAGAAGAAGCTTGGAAACCAAGCTGCTAAAACTCAACCTGCTAACAAAGCACCCAAATTCATATGGGTTGCTAAAACTGTCTAATTGCAGGATGGGAAAACTCAAAGGAGGAAGCGAGCAGCTCGCGGCGCGATCTGGATCATTGACAGTGGATGCACAAAGCATATGACCTGCGACAAAAGCTTGCTTACAAACTTCACTGAATGTGATGGACCTCTAGTTGCTTTTGGAGGAGACTTTAAAGGGAAAACAAGAGGTTACAGTAATTTAGTTATTGGTAAAACAACAATATCTAATGTCACATATGTTGAAGGTTTAAATCATAATCTCTTTTCTGTAAGCCAGTTCTGCTCTACTGGAAAAAGAGTAGAATTTTCTGCTAACAAATGTGCTATAAAGAACAAGGAAGGAGAAAAAATTCTTCTTACCGGTGTTTTGCAGGATAACTTGTACATAGTACAATGGTCAGATGAGAAAGAAACCTGTCTGGTCACCAAGTCTGCACCTGAAGTTAGTTGGCTATGGCATAAGAGACTGTGTCACTTAAACTTCAAAGCCATCAACAAGCTTGCTCGCAAGAAGCTCGCAGATGACCTTCCAGATCAAGTCTACTACAAAGATCATGTTTGTGAAGCCTGTCAAGCTGGAAAGCAGACCAAATTGTCATTCCCAAGCATTGCAGCTCACAACACAAGTAGAATCTTGGAATTACTCCACTTGGATCTATTCGGTCCAGTGACTCCTAGAAGCATTAATGGTAAAAAGTATACTCTCGTTATTGTTGATGATTACTCACGATATACTTGGGTTATTTTCTTACATAAAAAGAAGGAGACACTAGTGGAGCTACCTGCGCTGCTCACCAAACTGTCAAACATGAAGAACAAAAGTGTGATCTCAATCAGATCCGATCGTGGAACAAAATTTCTTAATCATATGATCGAGTCCTATTGTACCAGAAATGGAATCACACATCAAACTTCAGCAGCTCGCACACCTCAACAGAATGGTGTTGTTGAACGACGCAACAGGTCTCTAAAGGAAGCAGCTCGCACAATGTTGAATGAAACAATCTTCCCAAGAAGTTCTGGGTGGAAGCTATCAACACAGCTTGCTACACTCAGAACAGATCAGTCATTCACAAACGACATGGAAAAACTCCATACGAGCTGTGGAAAAATAAGAAACCTCGATTTAAATATCTTAAAACTTTTGGTTGCGTGTGTTACATTCATAATAATGGGAAATCACAGTTAAAAACATTTGATAGCAAAGCAGATCCAGGAATATTTGTAGGATATTCAGAGATCAGCAAAGCCTTCAAAGTTTTTAACAAGAAAACTCAGATTGTGGAAGTAACACCACATGTTGTTTTTGATGAATCTATCTGTGAGTACAAGGAGACCCAACCTGAAGAAAGTACAGGTGCAAATCAAAAACAAGCAGGCTCCAACACGCAGTTTCGAGATGAAATACTTATATGGAGTCCAACTGACTTGGAAGAAGAAAGTCAGCCTGTACAAGATTCCAATTCACAAAATCCACCCATTCAGCAAGGGGGAACAAACCAAGGGGAAACCGAAGCTCCTCTAACCACCTCCTCTTCAACTGATCTAGAAACTCCAAAAGAACCTGTAGTCAATCCAGAACTGTCAGTGGATCAGCTTGTTGAACAATTTGAACAGCTTGACCCCTTCACTCCTCAACCTCTACCTGAGTTTGAAGATCCCTCACCAGACCCTGAACTAATTCTTACAGAAGAAGAAATCTCTCATCGAAGGAGATGGGTCGATGCTCCTGAAGATCTCATTGTCAGGAACCCAAATACGGGTGTGAAGACAAGAAGACAGATAGGTGAAAGCTGTCTATTAAGCTGTTATCTCTCCTACTTTGAACCCAAAACCGTTGAGGAAGCTCTCACTGACCACGACTGGGTTACAGCCATGCAAGAGGAACTCAATGAGTTTAAAAGAAATGAAGTATGGTCACTAGTTGATCGTCCTACACATTAAGGAGTAATTGATGTAAAATGGGTGTTTAGGAACAAGAAAGATGAAAATGCTGAAGTAATCAGAAACAAGGCAAGATTAGTTGCCAAAGGTTACTGTTAACAAGAAGGGATAGACTATGATGAGACCTACGCACCAGTGGCAAGACTAGAGGCAATTAGGTTGTTTCTAGCATATGCAGCTCATCAGAGATTCAAAGTCTACCAAATGGACGTGAAGAGTACCTTCCTCAATGGAATTCTTGGAGAAGAAGTGTACGTTGAACAACCTCCGGGTTTCGAGGAAACAGGTCCAGAGAAAGTTTACAAACTGCACAAAGCAGTATATGGTTTGAAACAAGCTCCCAGAGCTTGGTATGAAACCTTGTATACATTCCTACTGCATTCCGGTTTTAAAAGAGGATCGGTCGACAGAACTTTATTTACTTTTAAGTACAAGGATGATATTCTTCTTGTGCAAATTTATGTTGATGACATTATCTTTGGATATAGGCCAAAGTTTCTATGTGACAGGTTTGGAGAACTCATGAAGTATGAGTACAAAATGTCCATGATGGGGGAGATGAACTTCTTCATCGGCCTGCAGGTCAAGCAATCTGCGGATGGTATCTTCATTTGTCAATCCAAATATGCTAACGAGCTGGCAACCAAATTCAGTGTCCAAGATAGCAGACCACTGATGATTCTAATGATTGCAAATGGAAAGATGGATCCAGATTCTGAAGGGAAACCTGCCAGCATGACTTTGTACATGGGAATTATTAGCTCTTTACTTTATCTTACTGCAAGTCGACCTGATATTTCTTTTGCAGTTGGAATATGCGCTCAATATCAAGCTAATCCAAAAGAATCTCATCTAGAAGCAGCCAAGAAAATTCTTAGATATGTTAAGGGAACTGCAAACTTCGGTTTATGGTACCATTGTGATGATAATTTTGAACTAACTGGCTATGCAGATGCAGATTATGGAGGATGCAAACTGGATAGAAAATCCACATCAGGAACCTGTCAGTTTCTTGGAAGCAAATTGATCTCTTGGTTTTCAAAGAAGCAAACTTCAGTTGCTACTTCAACAACAGAAGCTGAGTACATGGCGACAGGAAGCTGTTGTGCACAGATTCTTTGGTTGAAACACCAACTCAAAGATTATGGAATCACAGTTCGCAAAGTTCCTATCTTTTGAAACAGCACAAGCGCTATAGCACTCACTGTGAATCCAGTCTACCACACCAGATGCAAGCATATTGATATAAGGCATCACTTCATTAGAGATCATGTGGAAAAACAAGATATAACAGTTGAGAAAATCCATACTGACATCTAAAGAGCTGATATTCTAACGAAACCTCTCATGGAAGAGAGATTCAACATGCTGTGTGGAAAGCTTGGAATGCTCAGAATGGATACACAGCCTAAGTCAGAAAATGGAAGCAGTTCCCTAGTACAGGTCAGCCAAGAGCAGACTGACTTGGAAACTGCAGCTCAAAAGAAGCAGTTCGGTGACACGCAGCTTGAGGCCACAAACTGCGTTGAAAGTCAAAATTACTGGCCAACCTTTAAGGGGGAACTGGAGATATCGTATCAATCTCCATTTAATTCTTAGCAAAATTTATTATTTCATCTCCCTACTTATCCTTTCAAAAATCTTTTTCAAATCTTTTTACTGTTAAGTGTTTGAAAAGTTTTTCACGAAAATCAAGGAATTTATGTCAATCTAAGAAGGAAAAAAAAGAGAGAAGAAGCGTGTGAAACTCACCTTCTCTGAATCTCCTTTTTCACGCGCCTCCCTAGCCGTTGAGATTTATTAATGAAATCTTAACCGTTGGAGAAAACTCTATAAATAGGGAGAAATTCTTGAACTACTTACGCGTTTCTTGAAATCCTCTGAAATCAAATTTTAAAATTTCTTTCGCTTCTCTTCAAAAATCACAAATTCCGAATCATTCCTTACTCTCTGCAAAATGTCTATAGATTCACTAAGTGCTCAAGTAAAGAAAGCAACCCCTCTCATCTTCTTTGAGAAAGTTGCTGTGCTAGACAAGTATGGATACAGAGGCTTAGATCCGATGATTGAAGCTATCACCCAATGTGATGGTTTCTTCAATATCATCACTCAACATCCACGAGTGACGCTACCGATGAATGTTGCTTACTTGCTGTGTTCTTTGGAATCAATGGCCAGAGATCCCGCAACGGCGACTTTTCTAATCAACGATGAAGAAGAAGTTCTTCCACTCGTCCTTCAGACCTACAGATTGACGATGCAGGGGCTATCACGACAATTGATGATGTGCCTATGGATGCTGTCAACGACGTGTATCAGCAAGCTCTGTTCGAGCCAAGAAGGTTTACGATCAGAAAACCTTCAACCGCCACGACTTGAAGTCTGAGTACAGATACCTCTTCGAGTTCATCCACAACGTGTTCTTTTCGTATCTAGGCTCGAATGAAGCTGTCACTCTGTTGAATTCAAACTGCTGACTGCTGTGGTAAAGCAGTTAGATGTTAACTGGGCCAGGGTACTAGTCAACTTGTTCATCAAAGAGGCCGCAGAGCGACCTGCAGAATCAAGGCCAACATGCAGCTTCGTCATGGCACCAAGCTCTCCATCATTCTGCAGAGAACACTTACAATCGTATGTGGCCTGTCTGCACCGGATTTCCTGATGACAAGCTGGTTCCTCACACCTGCAACCAGTTGATCATGATACTTGGCATTCTGCCACACAAGATCAACAAAGCAAGAGGTGCAGCCAAGCAATTGCTCACAGAGATGCGCGATTCAAAGGAAGATGAAGATAAAAGTGAAGATGACAGTGAGAATGAAGAAGAAGACAGTGACTGATGCTGAGAAAGTCAGAAAAGGGAAAAGGAAGATGACGGATCCTGCGTCTGCGCCCTCACAAAAGCGCACCACTCGATCTGCAGCAGCGACCTTCGTGGAGGCAGACCCCAAACCTGCTAGTCCAACGCAGCCTGCCTCTCCACAGGTTGATGTGGAACCTGCTGCTGTCAAGTCCACTCCAGGCTCCCTCCAAAGCTCCAAGCTCCAGACTCCGCAGCCCAGACTTCGCAGCTCTTGGCTCCTCGTCCGTAGCTCCTCCATTCAACAGCTCAACTGCAGTTGACAAGATGTTATCCTTCTTCAACGCAGAATTCCTTAAAATTTCTCGTAAGGTTAACATGTTGAACTTGAAAACAAGTTGTATGTTGATGAAAAGGTTGCAGCTTTACAAGCTGAGATGCCAAGCTGTGGGAGTTCATCAAAGCTCACATTGGTAAAAAGGATGCACACGGACAGTTCGTGATGGACAAAGGACAGTCCAGCTAGGTGGAAACTGCAAGATCAGAAACTGTGGATAAGTCACAGTTTGCATAGGGAAGTAGTCATGGACGACCTGTATCAGTCTCCATGTTTTTGAATTATGTTTCTAAATATGTCAATGATATGCCTTAATATTTCAAATGTTTCAAATTTCAATGACATATCTCTTGCTTCACTTGATCAATTTATGCCTTATCAATCATTTTCATTTATTGAAGCATGTGTTTTGTTATTTATTGAAATCATTGTTAAGGATATTCTGACACATTACTTAATCATTCGCACTTCACTTTCCATGTATATCAAAAAGATGCATGCACAGTGTCCAATCGCATTAAATGCGAGGCGACGGTTGAGTATAAGACTTGTGCGAGTGGGCATCACAAGCCACCCCCACGCGCTCCACTACCTCACGGATTTCTAGGAATTTATCTCATCCCTGAACGGTTGAGATACTTCAATCTCAACCGCTCATTCTCTCTTATATATGTGCGTATCAACTGTGCATCGTCGTTCTCATTTCAAATTTCCGACTACTTCCGCCATTGTTCTGCAACTCATATCTCTCAATCTCTCGTGTTTTTGCAGTTCTCACACACTCTCTAGCAATGGCAGCCGAATCCTCCTCTCACAATATCCATCAATCAACCGGTACAAGCACGCAGCAAAATCTTCCAACAACTACCGAAGAAAAGATTCAATTTATTCAAGAGTACATTCTCACGGAGCCCTCTGCAAATTTCTCTACCTACGGCTACGCCGGTCTCGACGAGATGTACGCCTCCATCAAAGCTGCGGAAGGGTTCTACAAAATCATCACTCACGAGCCTAAATTTTGGCTTCCGCAACAAGTAGCCATGTTCATTCTCTCATATTTTTGCACGGAGGGTGTTGACTCTGCCGCCTTCCATCTTCCGATGCCCAACCAGCCCGACGAGCCTATTCCCATTCTGCCGCTCATCTCTCGAACCTACGAATCGCAGATTCGGGAACCGTAGAAATTCTGTATCACAAGACCTCAGGTCTCATATTGGAGGTTTCTGATGCAGATCTGGAAACTGTGTATCAGAAAGCTCTGATGCAACCTGCAGAGAAATACGATGGAAAGAGGTTCTCGCGACCTCTGCTGCGACCTGCATACAGAGTTCTCTTCGACTTTGTACACAAGGTCTTTCTTGGTTACTCTGGTAACCACGACGCAGTTACTCCGACAAAATTCAGAATGATGACTGCAATCGTACAGGGCCTGGATGTGAACTGGGCAGATTTCTTCTCGAGCTTATAAATGAAGAGATCAAGCAGCTCTCGATCACGTTCGAAGGTGATGAGCTGACTGAATTTCGAGTCGCCCGGAACCTGCGACTGGGAACCAAGATCTGCTCCCTGATTCAAGGTCTCCACCCCAACCTCCACTGGAGTGGAATGACGCCATTCAACAAAGAAAAGGTCCCCAAGGACCAGAAGCAGCTAGAACTCATCATTGGCGTCGACTGCACAGTTTTCGCCAAGTATGACGACTCCGTCAAACCCTATCTGTATGAGATGGGAAGGTCCAACCCAGCCTGGGTACCTCCAGTTCAGAGAGACAACAAGAAGAAGAGGCAGCACGCCCCCGGGAAACTGCTTGACAGACCTTCCAAGTCTGTGAAAATCAAATCTCCAACTCCTATCTCGCGCAGGTTGCATACGGAGTTTGCTGAGATTGAAGTGCAGCACCGTCCCGCTCGCCAAACCTTTCGCTCTACACGATGAAGACATCACTGAAACAACAGCTTCCACTGCTCTTTGCAGCTCCCAACGCACAGATTGCAATTCCTATTCCCTCTGTCCGTGATATCTTCCAGGCTACAGCTCTGGAGACAGTTTTCGAGGAAGAAACCTCATCATCATCCCAGCTCTATCACCAGAACTCGACATCCAACTTATTCTCTCATCCGACGATGATGATGTCGAAGAAGATCCGGTGAAAACTGCAGCGGCCATGCTAGTCAACTCCATCGAGATAACTGCTGAGAAGACAGTTTCCGAGTCTTTTCCCTAGCATCGATCTCACACCAGAGACCAGGCAGATGGCATATAGGCTACGAATCTTGCTCGATGGGAAGGACAAGTCTTACAGCGATCTCAATCTATTTCCTGATCTACTCCATCGAAGAACTCGAGATTGAAGAGCACAACCTTGGAAGTATTTTGGCTATGCTTCCATTCCTGAAGCTCGCGAGTACTTCAAACAGTTCGTACTGTCAAGGATGAAGAGAGAGGCCAGGGCTCTCAATATTGATTTGAAACCTTTTTACACTCATGATCGCAACTCTTATAATTTCAGGTATCAGAGGATGAAGAATTCAGTCCTATTCCGTCTCCCACTCAGAACAGCGAGGACACAGAGTCCGATCACGACCGTACTATCACCTATTCTGTTGCAACCGCTAGCACTCCTCTATCTGCCGTGCAAGAGGACTTGAAGAACTTCATCTCTGAGGAGGTTGCCAAGGTGAAGGCAACAGAGGTCGAAGAGCACCAGAAGATTGCCAATCAAATTGAAGCAATGGACAAAGCTGCATCTGCCATGCTGGCAAATATCAAGGAGGAGATGCCAAAAGTCATTAAGGAAACTTGTGGCAAGCCAGTTCGAAACCTTCATCTCCACCCGACTCAAAGCTGCAACGGACGAGCTGCTTCCCACCCAGCTGTCTGAATTGCAGGTTGCCTTCAAATCTTCCATTTCGAACCTGCAATACGAGTTTGAACAACTCAACAAGCTTGTGAACGACTTCTTTGCAAAGCTTACTCAGACAACCTCCAGCTCACTAAAGAAAGAAGAGGAGATGCAGGGGAACATCAGCTCCCTGCTGCAGTTCAAAGAAAAGATAAAAATAGATCTGCCCTTGATCTCTCAAGAACAATCCTCTCTGAACACCCTTCTTCAAAATCTCATCGATGATAATGCCAAAAAGGGGAAAGGAAAAGGTAAGAAGACACATGTTATAGGAAGAGCTAAGAAGGCACAGGTTACTCAACCTCCTCAACCTGTGATGCCAACTGTAGCTGCTCAACCTATATCAGCTGTCCCTCATCCTGCTACTGCCAAGCAGCTGTCTGCTCAAGAGAAAGCTTCGGCTGAATCCAACCTCATCCGGCTCATGGCAGAAGTTGGATACACTGCTGAAGACTGCGCAGATGAAGGCAAGCAGAAGCTGTTTTTGGCTGAGCTGAAGAAACAAAGGACAAAAGACAAAGCTCGTGTCGCAAGCTTCAGAGGCCTTGAAAGCTGCAAGGAACAAGCTGACAAAAGAGAGCCAACTGATTGGCTACCAGTAGAAGATCAGCCTCTGTGGGACGAGTTCCTTAACCAGTTCATTTTGCATCACTACTGGTTGAAAATCGATGCTCGCTTATACTGGTAACACCAAGACAGCCTTCCACAACTGGCTGCAAGCTTTCCCAGACGGCGAATTCATCAAAAGAGTCAGGGCGAAAGCTGCAAAGGAGAAGGTCACGCTCAATCCGCCTAAGATAGAGACCTTCCAACTCCCACTGTCTGCGGCACTGACACTCCAGACATCAACCGAATCAATACATTCATTAGGAGTGTCGCAGCTCAGTATGGATGCAAGACCACAAACTGTGACGAGTACAGGTCGATTCACGACAGCATATATGCAGCCATGGGAACTGTAAGCAAGGAAAAGATAGCTGAAGAAAGGTTCAAGACTGTGAGGAAGTAACCTGATCGTTTTCATTTACTTGATGTATCAACTCTCTGTAATCTGTGCATATCAATTCAGTTGATACTATAAATGAAAAATGATCATCTTTTGATTCCTGATGACAATCTCTCTTTGTCCAGGCCTTTGCATGTTATGCTTTAAATTTACTAACATTTTCTGCTATGCAGTTGGCTGGACATCAAACCTTTCAACTCTTCTAAACCAAAATGTAAAGTGTGGGTTTCGGCATTATCAAAAAGGGGGAAATTGTTGGGAACCCTTTGAAACTGAGTTTTGATCATGCTATTAGAAACCACACTTAGATATAGGTTTTAAGTGGAACAGGCTGGTCTCCGTGTTTGGATCAGTCAAGCTTAACTCGGACACGTTGCTCATGTAAAGGTCAAGGTTGGAAGTGCAACCTGGTACCTAAACCACCCAATCTGTCATACTGTTCCATTAAGTAAATTGTCTATGTAACCTGCTCTTACCATGCCAGAAGATCTCACACGAAGGTTACAAGAGACTGAAGACAGTTCGAGGTATAGGAAGCTCAACCTGTGAAGACCAACCTGAGCTGTGGTTGATGAAACCTGCTCTCACTCAACGACAAGAATTGTGTCAGTGTACGGTACTGCAAATCCTGACACACTTCCAACGGCTCTATTTCAAATGCTTCTCTATAAATACCTCAACTCATTCCAGAAAGAAGTACGGGAAACTCAATACACAAGCCAAAACTCTGCAGAAATCTCAAGCTGAAATTCATTCAATCAACACTCGAAATTACTAGAGCTTTCCCAAGTGTTGATCATTGTAGATTTCTAATCTTTCTGGAATTTGTCTTACTAGAACACATCACACACACTCTCACTACCATCAAAGTTGAAAAACTAGTGTAGTTGATTGAGTTGTATTCCTTACGACGATAGCTATTCACAGCTTTCTAGTTTGGATAGTAGCACTAGTCATTTAGTGTTAGTAAGATTGCATGAAAAGTTTGTATGTAAGTAAGAAGAGACACGACTCAAGAATCGTGCTAGATTCAGTCTAAGAGAAAGACTTGAATTTGGACTGGACCTCCACCAGTGTTAAAAGAAGCGAAAAATCTCAAGTTAAGGATTACAAATTCGACAGAATCTGGCGTGGACGTAGGAGCTAGTTTACTCCGAACCACGATAAAAACTCCTAGTGTCTCTCTTGTTATTTACTTATTCATTTACACAGTTTGCATATTCACAACCTGCACCACTGTAACCTGTCTTGCATGAACACTTATCTGAACTAAAGTTTCCTTTGAAAACTGTTTTGAAAACTGTTAGCCAACCTTTCCACCAAACTTCCGCACGCAGGTTAGTTTTGCAAGCTCAGCAGTTCACTGATTGAGCTGGAAAAACTAAACTGCTCTGATATACTATAGTGACGACTCAGTAAGATCAATCTATTTTGTAAAATCAAAACTGTTGGCTAATTGGTGTATTCCCCCCCCCCCATACACCAATAACTATTTATCGGGACCTACATTTTGTTAGTGGTTTATATTTTGTTAGTATTTTGTAATTAATTTACTGATTTCTCTGTTTTCGTAGTCGTGAATTTCATCTCAAATTTTAAGAATTGGTAGCTACATACGGAGTAGAAATTAATCTTTAGAAAATTTAAATAATTAATTTGTTCTATGTGCTTTAACTCTGTAGGATTATACGAACTATTTGATGGTAAACGATGATGATCATTAATAAATGAAAGACAATGATCTCTTAAAACGAAAAAAATATATACTACATTCTTCTCTTTATATTAGAGCTCAATTGACTTGCACAAAAACCAAGGAATGAGAGGATATGTGACTATAATTAATTCTAAGGAGAGAGAGTTAATTGCATCAAAATATTTTTTGTTATTTTAAAAAATAACTCTAATATAGTGGGACAGACCAAAACGGAAATGACTCTAATATAAGAGAATGTAGGTAGTATATAAGGACTCAATAAAATTCAATATAAAAGGTATAGAAGCTTCATGATAAAAAATATGTTCCACAAATCCTATTTCAATTAATGATCAATTATTATATTTACAATGCAATTTGTCACGTATTTATTGTTCTAAAAAAAATTAAATATCTAAATATATTATATTTAGAATGCAATTTTTGACGTAAGGACAAAATTTGAGTCGGCAAGATTACAATCAGCACCGCACCACCGTTCCTTCAAAAGTCAGAAAAAAAACAGCACCATCGAATGGGGATGAAATCTCGCTATCAATTCAATTTCCGCTGTTTTATCAAAAGCTAATAATGAGCCTTTTTGAAATTTTAATAAAACAAGAGAAAATTTACAAAAAGGGGCAAAAAAGTCATCAATGATTAACGACAACTTTGTTTTTATTAATAATTCAAATAGGAAAATTATACGCTTAGCTTTAACTAAGCCTTTAACAACCACATTCAATTCCCCACCGACACTATAACTATATTTGATCTTATTTTCTTTCTATAACCTTTGTTTCACTAAGGAAAAAGAAAAAGAAAAAAACAATCTCTTAACACTCAAAATGTCCATTACATGATGGTACAAGTTTGAGGGTTTTCATCACTAAAGTAGTTATCATTTCTATGGGCATGGACATGGGCAACTCCACCGTGCCCATACCCATTCCCGTACCCCTGCCCATGTCCATGCCCATAATACCCCTCGTACAATGGCTGCGGCGGTGGGAAGCCGTAGCCGTGGTAATACGGGCCAGCCGCATAAGCATTGTGGCTGTGTCCGTTGTAGGGAAAAATAGACGGAATACCATGAACCGGAGCGGGTCCCGGTCGCATCACTTGCATTGCTGCGGGCGGCATCGCGGCCGGTTCAACCACTTTAACCGGTTCGGGCTTCGGAGCGTCTTTGGGCTTCGGAGCCGGGGCCGCTCCACCGTCCGCCTTGGGCTTCTCGGCTCCTTTTGGTTTCTCGGGCTCCGCGGGCTTCTCTTTGGGCTTTTCGGGCCCTTTGGGATTCTCCTTAGGCTTCTCGGGCTCCTTGGGTTTTACGACTACTACCTTCGGCTTCTCGGGCTCCTTCGGCTTCTCTTTAGGCTTCTCCACCTCCTTCGGCTTCTCGGCTGCCTTGGGCTTCTCGGGCTCTTTCGGCTTCTCCTTGGGCTTCTCCACAATGGTAATGGTTTTGATAGCTTTGCCACCCTTGCAACATAACTTGTCCCGGATTTTTCCGGGCTGCAGCACACCACCGTGATTGCTACTTCGTTGTTCTTCTCATCATACACTTGGTCTCGAATTTCTATTAATGGTAAATTAAATTTGTGTCACAACAATGCATTGCCATTTATGAGTGGTGTAAACAGACTTATCATCATCACTTTAAGTTCGTGTGGTAGCAAATGAATAGGAAATGATGATGAGAGAGAAAGAGGTAGAGAGGAGGGAGAGACTCACGGGGGAATTTACAGAGAGTTTTCTTGACCTTCTTGTAGCAGCATGGGCACTGGAGATCAACCTTGAGTTTCATTACAGTTACCTGCAAATTAATGATTAATTTAGACAAACATCATATCGCATCGGTTTGAATGCATCTCTGCGTATTAACGAGAATTGATCGGACGAAGAGTGTGAAGAAGATAAGAGGTTACCTTCTCAGTAGCCATTTTAGTGGATATGTTGAAGATGATGCTCCAAGAGAGAGAGAGAGGAGTTGATGAGGATTGAGTTAATGGGTTGGCTTAGCAAAGAAGACGAAAGCAAGTGGCACTTCTTCTTGTAATGAAAACTGACCTCAGCTTCAGCTCATTCATGAATGAAGAAACATGTACTACCTCCGTCCCATTACATTAAGACTTATTTGACTTGCACATAAATCAATAAATGGAAAGTATATGTGGCTATAATCAATTCTAAGGAGATAAAATTAATTGTAGTCAAATATTTTTTGTCATTTTAAGAAATAGCTATAATATAATGGGACGGACCAAAACGGAAAAGTAGTAACAAAATTATCTATCCCGAGAGAGAGAGAAAAAGGTAAGGAGGGGAGGGGCCTATTTTGCTGACTCTGTACTCTTGTTGGCATGTGCTGGCATTGATAACCACAACTCACCTTCCAATATTCCTCCTACTAAATCCTAAATAGTTTCATTTCTTTATAGGCAATCAATAATTAGTTACTAAATAGTTTCATTTCTTCATACACAATCAAATAATTAGTTAGTAAATAGTTACTACATTTCTTAATAGACAATCAATAATTAGTTATTGTAAAAATATAGGTAATCATGGTTTAGGGCCTCACTTTTAGTTCGATTTTTCTTTAAAAAAATTTGTTCAATTTTTTTGCAAAAATGGTCTGACATTTTTATATTATATATTTTTACAAATGTAGTCAAATCTTTAGATTTCATTTGCAAAGCCCAATTTCGCCAGAACTTTTAAGTGCATAACAATAATAGGTTTAAATCCGATATAACCATTTGAGAACTTTTTAAGTGTAGAATAATTTAAACTTTGATTTCATAATCGTTGGTATTCATCTTATCTTCAACGATAGTTTTGAAACAAAGTTTCATCGACAAATCGGTAGAGAATTGAATTATTGTTTGACGTCAAACACTTTTCACAAAGAAATTTCACAAGTCGAAACATTTTTAAAAGTCATGCCATTTTCGAAAATCAAATTAAACGTAAGGGCTATCAATCACAATTTGGCCTAAAAATGATCGGTACACATTTCTTCAAACTTAATAAAAGTGAGCGAGAGAAGAAAGTGCGACGATTTACAATCAATATTAATTAAATAAAGTACTAAAATATGAAGATCAAAAACTAATTCATGGTTAAGCCAAATATAATATTTGTAAAGGACAACAGACTTGTTTGGTGAGCCACATATGCAATTATGGAGGCATGCACCCCACATGGGCAGCGGTTGCTGCGTTACGTATTTCATCTTTCAAATGTAGCTTCTTTTTTTTTTTTTTTTTTAATTTAATTTTTATTGGAATAAAACCAGATTCATTATTAATTAGATCTTAAAAGATTGTCTTCACCGCCGGCCAAGGTCGAACATTTTATTCATGTATGTACTCATTCAGTTTCACTCTACTTAAGCCTATTTTTATTAATCTGAGTCTATTATAATAATCAAATAGATCAAGTAGAGTGGAACCGATGTAGTACTGAAGAGATTCTTTGAGAGAGTTTTTGACTTATTTGTGTGAATATCTTTTGTTTCAACTTTCAACCTTGGGCCTTAGGCTTAGGCTCCAATTCTTTTATTGGTTTATGTTTTTGTAAGATACAAAGGGCCATTGGTATTGGGCTCCTAATGTTTATTAACACTTTTGTTTGTGTGGGATAATTCTAAACAAGCCCCCTTTTTACTCTTTACAGCCTCCTATTAAAAAAAAATTAATAAAAATAATTAGAGATGTACAATCTTATCCTTATAAGAGTTCGTCGATTACAAGTTTGGATATTCGAGAAGGACGACAAATCTGCACATCCTTGGGTGAAGAAGGGGAGCGGTTATGGATATTGAAAATTTTCTTCACATGATTTAGAGTTGGGATTGTAGGGTTAAAATTGTACATTCATAATTATTTTTATTATTCTTTTAAATGAGGGGGCTATATCATTTATGAAAGGGTAATTTTAAACATAGCCCTTTTTCTCTCATCATAGCCCCCATTTAAAATAAATAAAATAAATGCACAATTAAACCCATTTCAATCTCAAGTTCTAATTGGTATAGAGGACATTCTAAGGATATACGACGACATGATTGGCGAAGAGGTCGTCGGCAAGATGAGTGACTGGTATGTTGAGGAGAGATTTGGAAATTCATAGCAATTGTATATCCATTTATTGGGACGAGATTAGGTATGATTTCAGTATGTGTTTCAATTTCAAATGTCGAAACGACTACGCCTAATTCAGCCACCGGAAAAATGATGGAATTCCCATCAATATCTCGCCTTTTTCCACTCACAACAATTGGTTTCTTCTCCGTAAACATTGTGCTTAAACAAGCCCAGGATAAATATAAAATAAAATAAAATAAAATAACGAAATAAATAAATAAATTGACGATATGACTCTCAAATCACTCCAATCTTTGTTCCCTACTTCACCTTTTGCCAAGTCTCCTTCACATTGAGAGAGAGAGAGAGAGAAATGTTTAATTTAAGATCATTACAAAGGTGTGCTCGTTGAAGAAGAATCGAAACTCGAGAAATTTTTAATGGATTAATGTTCATCTACTTTTTGGTCTATGACATACATACATTGAAAAAAAATAAAAAAATACAGTAACATATAAAGATGAAGAAAGATAGTAAGTATTCATAACAACAAATATACATTCTTGCCCTTTTAAGGCATGATGATTGTTCTTCCTTGTGATTTGTTCTGTTTCCATCCGTTTCAATCATCGGGAGCTATACTGGATTTGTGTTTTTACTTTTTATTGTATTATTTTTTTTAGAATGGGGGCTACAAGGGTATAATTGTACATTTTATATTATTTTTATTTATTTATTTAAATGGGGGCTATGATGAGAGAAAAGGGGGCTATGTTTAAAATCACCCTTTATGAAATAGGCTTGGCCCAAATTTCCCCTTTCTCTAATAATACAATTTATTGTTGTGATTAATCGTTATAAACAGGATTGTAGCCCATTACCACAAACTATTAGAGATAAATTAATTACCTTGTAATTACCCATGTTTAACTTATAAGATATTATATTGAAATATAATACACGAAGATAAATATTTTCATATTTATATCTAATTCATAACTATCTAACTAAAACAATAAAATGTTTAAGATTTTTTCCTTTTATTCTATTCAATAAAGTTGGGGTATTACACCCGACTTGAAGGTATGTGAAATAATAAAATGCTCTCCTACCTAGTGTGTCCACCGCTTATGTGGCAGTGTCACGTTATTAATATTTTCCATTTAGGGTTTGATTTGTTTTAGTAGGGTTTAGTTTTTTTTTATAGGGTTTAATTTTTATGGTATATATTTAAATTAATTTCCTTATATATAATATTGTCATGTCATCCGTGGGCACATTAAGTATGCCCACGGTGGACATTGGAGCATTCCTCTGTGAAATAATTACCCCACAGAAATTATACATATGAATAGCATATCATGAGATAAAAGAAAAGGACCAAGTGCAGATATAATATTAGTCGCATTAAACTCCTGCATGTATATTAACAAGAAATTTGACCTTTAAACAAATTATGCAAATAACAACAAGAGATAAACACAAAATAAACTTTGGATAGATGCAGATTAAAGCTTCTCAATTACTACTATATATCAGAGAACATAAGAACAAAGTACTGGAAGCAGGTGATGACCCCATCATGTATAACAACATCCATTGTTTGCAAATGCATTTTATATAGTTTCAAACAAAGAAGAATAAAAGAAAGAACAGCAACACAGAATACCAACAAGGACTATTACTGGGAAAATTAAAGCCTTCTTCTAAACAAATGCATATCAAACAATACTTCGAAATCGAGCATACGAACAAACACGCCACAGAATTATATGAATCTCCTCATCAAGACATGAAGAATCTGCATTCTATCGAAAATCTAATGAGAATGTTACTTTTGCCAGATAAAATCTAATGAGAATGTTACTCATCAGCGAGAATGAGGAATAGTCAGGGAGATTGAACATCAATCACCCAGTTCTGAAAAGGTAATAATGGCAAAATGAAACAGGAAAGATAGTGCTCAAATGGAATGAACTTCAAGAAAAGTATCATAAAAGATCGGACTGTACCTACATTATTTCAGTTGAATTTGTATTGGATCTCTTGCAATTGCTAATCTGAAAGCAGCTACTTCCACCATAGGCATCCTAGTATTACAGGTCAATTACATATAATTAAATATAATGAAAAGGAAAAAAGAACAAATAAAGAAAGCTTTTAAAATTAAAATATGATGTACAATAAATAGAGTCTGCAAGTAGCTTGCCAATTTTACATCCTAGAAACAAAACAAGAGAAAGAAAGACACGTCAATCCTTTCACAAGCTATACCAGAACCAGAAACCAATGCTCCTTATCAATTTTAACAGTTTTCAAGTGCTTAGTTTGCAGCAAATCGAGCTCTTCAATTACTTTCAACAATAAAAAGTTGCAACAACAATTGTTACTTTCAGAAAATTACTAATGATTTGAACTCTACTTTTTTTTCTTCACTAAATTGTAGATGAAAATGACCATTCTTTGAAACTAGAAGAGGAGAAACACACAGCAATTTTAAAAATCCCATTGATGAAATATTTGAAACGTGATCGAATTCTTACTTGAAACATCTGCGTATGCACGAGGAGAAAAGAAGGACTCGAACTGTAATCTTTGTACGAACAATCACCAAATATATATTCAACATGGATTCTCAAAAGTCCGTTCTCATGGCCATATTTTTTGCTAATCGCAGTTGGTTAGCATCTCTTTCTCAATCGTATTCTCTTATAACATTCCTATCTAATCAATAACTTTTTGAATTCATGTTAAGATGTGCACTAACTAAGGTTTTTATTGATTATTCATATCACATTCATATCACATTATAAGTTCTTAATAAAGTTATTAAGGTTGTATAGGTTTCAACAAGAAGTCCTGCTTGTCCAAGCCAACGAGAAAGCCATGTTTCTTAAAGCTAAAGAAGTAGGGCTGGGAAATCGGGTCGGGTACCCGATTAAGCCCTGTTCCCCTACCCAACTCCGATCAACACTTTGGGAAAATGCCCTTTTTTTTTTCTTTTTTTTTTTTAATTATCTGTTCAAATCCTGCCTGTCAACATTATCAAGGCTAAACAAATTTATAATTTATTGATTGCTCAAAGTTTTCTTTGCCTTGCGAGTGAGAAGAGAAAAGAAACCAGCATTTTTCCAGTTCAGTACTCATAGCAAATAATCAGTTCTTCAAAGCAAAATAAAATAGTCATTCATTTCAATTTTAAGAGCGTTAAATACAACAGCAGCTCTAATAAATTTGAGAGTGAACTTGATACTGTCATAATTCATGGCACGTAAATGAAGGCACCAATTCTAATCACTTAATTTCTTCTCTATCCATCAATTCAGCACCATAATAGAACAAATCTCTTCAAAAACAAAGGAAATCGAGCCAATTCTTACAAAAATCGTACGCATCATATTTTCACCTATAAAATTACCAATACTCTATCACCTTATCTTGGGAAGGAGAAGTCAGAGTGTCGCCGGAGTGCCGGCGACCGGGTGCTGCGGGCGTCAGTCGGGGCGGTGACCGGTGGCTGCGCGACGTCGTCCCGTCGCGTTTTCTATCTCAAGTTTAAAATACAATAATTGAATAATTATTCATTTATATAAAAGTGTATTGTGATGATACATAATATTTCTTTCACTTGATTTAATCAATGCCATTAATTTTATTATGCATTTTGAGGTATCTAACAGCATAGGTGAGGACGTGTTTTCTCCTTTAATCAATTATACTTCCTTATTTTCTTCAATTTACGAACCACCATATCTT
The DNA here is from genome assembly GCA_001642375.2 of Mentha longifolia. NCBI lineage: Eukaryota > Viridiplantae > Streptophyta > Magnoliopsida > Lamiales > Lamiaceae > Mentha > Mentha longifolia. Next base: position 12,499,594 of record CM038110.1, read on the forward strand.
CCCCACCTTTTTTACATATTTTTCCCCAAAATATTTCGCCCCTTCTTATTTCTTTTTCAGAAGGTAATGCACAAATGTGAGAAATAAAATGTAAGTTTCGATTCTTCCTTCTCTATAGGCGATTTTTCCCTCTTTTTTTTGATATAGCGATTCCTCTCTGCCCTTTGCCCAATTTACATCGTTGCTACATGTATTTTGGTTCACCCCTCTCTCAACTTCTCTTTTTTACTTTTCAGTATGTCTTCTTCATCCAGTGCGCCTCCATCTTCTCCGTTAGTCAACAACGATGCCGAAACTCCAAAAAAGACTAAGAAAGCCTGTAAAGCTCGTGTAGCCTTAGAAGATTATAGTTGTTCTTCTCTTCTTGAGGAAGATTAGAAAGAATTAGGGCTCGATTGGGTAATACCCGTGGCTATTCTGTTGTTATGCCCGAGGAGCAAGAAAGGCAAGAGCAATGCCTAACTCACATCTATATAATAATAAAATTATATCCCTCCACCACGTGTCCTACACGTATAGGTTTATAGCCTCTGGAACATTCTACACTCTTACTAAAAAAATTTAGGGACTTTTTCTCTTACAAAATGACCAAAATACCCTTATCTAACAGGAAAATTCTATACTATTGTCACCGCCTCCTTCAACTATAAATAAGAGGTAATGATTCACAATCAAGACATGCTTTTACTCATTTTTAAATTCATACACTTCATTACCAAGGTTTCTCTCCAAGAAACTTTAACACTTCTACACTATTATATAAAGACTTGAGCGTCGCAGGTTCTTCCCGGAGGACCCCCACTCACTCCTCCGGGCTTGTTTTACAGGGATTCTTCTAGATTCAAGTCGAGACGAGCTGGAATTTGGAGGTAATAGAAGAAGGCTAAAAGGATTTTATCCTTATCTATCTCATCACAATCTATGTTTCAGGATTTAATCATTAGAGAACTTGATTCGCATTTAAGTTGCAAAGGTTCGATCCATTGCTAATTTGATTCGTATTTAAATTGTTGATGATCTTCAACCCAAATCTATCAACATAATTTGCTAGATGAGTGGTGGAAATTATTTGGCACTGATGCTCCAAACTTATTGAAATTAGCAATTAGAATTTTAAGTCAAGCATCTTCTTCATTTGGATGCGAACGTAATTGGGTTTGAGCGCATCCACACTGAGAAGACAAATAGATTGGAACATCAATGACAAAGTGATTTAGTTTATGTTGTTATAACTTGCATTTGCAAAACAGATTAGATGTATTTACTTTTGTGAAATTATTAAATATATTATTGTTATGGCATTCTTTATTTTCTACCTTATATATTGTCTTATACAATTTCTTTAAATTTTCATGTAGAAGCAATATTATTATTATTATTATTATTATTATTGAACTATTTGTTACTCCCTCCGTCTCAAGTATTCTGACACACTTTCCTTATTGGGACGTCTCAAGTATTCTGACACCTTTCTTTTTTGGGAAATAATTAGCTAATTAATAGTACAATTAGTAAATCACTTATTACACTTAACATTATCTAGTTAAATCTCATCATTCACTCACCTCTCAGCACGTATTTCAATATAATTTAAATCCTAAAAGTTTAAACTATCATAACTTTCTCGTTTGTTATTCGATTTTTATGATTTTTATACCAAATTAAAGGTCTTGATACGATCTTTCATTTAAGATCAAACATGCATATGTTTTTATGTATCTATAATGCTCTAGTTTAAAAATATGCCTAAATACATAAATCACATCACATCCCTACACACATTACACTTTAAACACTAAACACTCCCATCTTAAGTTTCATGCTGAAAAGAAAGGTATCGTAATACTTGAGACGGAGGGAGTACTTTTTTCCCTTTCTTCAGGTGTAGAGAATGATGTTGAGACAGTAGTTAATGCAAATACTGAAAGTTTTGGTCGTCAATTTAGCATTCATGATCGTGGTCTTCATAATTTTGAAGAGGAAGCTAATTGAAAATGATCAAGATTTCTAATTGTACTTCTGTTCCAATATTTTCAGAACATTCTTAATTTAATTTCATGGAAATATTTAATTTGATTTGGTTAAGGTAACAAATATCAATGGACACTATTTATTTCAGACTAGTGACCTGTTGACTCGATTGAAAGACCAGTTCGATGACCGGACCGGTTTTCAAAATATTCAACCTACATTCTCATCACACTTCTCAACACTGAGTTAATTTTTTTAATTTAAAAATAAATTACAATTATAAATCATTAAATGAGTCATATAACCCACTATTAATCAAGATTGCATCTATTTATAAATGGGACGGAGGGAGTAGATAGTTAAATTTGTAGGTCTCGAGAGTCTCGACAAACAAATTGCTCGAGCTCAACCCGATCTATATATACTACTGGCTACGGATAGTCTCAATTGTGTTCTTTTTTTTTTCTTAAAAAAAAAGAAAAGAAACCAATTGGTTATATGATAAGCCATTCAATGAAATGTTAAAGTTATTCGGCATAAAACGAGATATTGATGGCGTCAAATCTTCTAACTTGGGATACATTAATGTGTAGTGTATTCAAATAGTATTATCATTGATATTATACATTACTATTCAATATAATGATATTATTCAATATGTGCACAGAATAACCGACATGGGTGGCATCAAATCTTCTAACTTGGGGCACATATGATAATGAATAAGGAGATATTTTTCTATTGTGAAAAGTTATGAATAAGTCTTTCATGTCGACACCCTTAACACATGTAGGACTCTAACGTATTATTCGGGAAAGTAATAATATCAGCATTCTATAAGTGGGGCAAAAAAAACACTATTGTCTAACGGAGAAGCTAACTCCATCTCATTTTTTTTAATCACGGCTTATCGATTTTAACCGCCACCGGCTGGTCTTCGTTGCGGTTGTTTTTGCCACTTTCCCATGGTTGCACTTCAGACGACATTTTATCTCCTTAGCTATTTCAACGATCGAAATACTAGCTCAATTTTGATAGTTACCTAAAAAACTAGCCAAAAATTTATGCAGTTCAACCATAGCTCAACCTCCATATCCAAATTCAGTGCATATAGGTGTATGTCTGTTTTGCACGCACGGAAGCACGATCGAGAAAATGGTATGGAGGAAAATAACAATTATGCACCTCACATATTTGTGAATTGCTTGAATTAGTTCGAATTCTTTTTCGACGCGGAACCTAGAGGAATACATGAAAATATAGTTTCAAAAAGAAAAAATCAAGACGAAGTTAGCTTCTCCTTTAGACTAGGGTAATAAGGTGTTTTATGCTCCACTTATAAAATATTGGAGTTATATACAATACATTAAAATCTTTTACGCATTAGGAGTGTCAACTTAGGTCTTACTATTTATTACTCCCTCTGTCCGAGACTAGTAGTCTTGTAGTATACTATATTGGAATATCACTTACTAGTAGTCATATTTTTAAATAAGGAATGAATTAGGTCAATCAAAATACATTAAATTCTAATAAATCCCTCCTTCCTTCAAAGAAAATATACGCTCCTAAAAACTCGTCTCCAAAAAGATAGGACTACAAGTCGAGAATGGAGGGAATACTTTTTCCAGCGGTTTAGGAGTTTTATATGTCACGTGCTGACTCACCCCACCGTTATTGTTTGTAGGCACGATATTGTAAACTTTCTATGGGGCCCTCAGTAACGGTTTTCTCCGGTCCGTTGGGCGTCGACAACCCCTCTTAGATTGCGTTTTCAATTATTTAACGGTCGTGATTTAACGGAGATTATTTGGCACAAAGGACAAACTTGGACACAATTGTTCGTAGGGACACACTTGGGTCAGCCGGAGGTACCGTGCGGTCGGGCTAAAACAATGACACTTTTATTCATATAGATTGACACTTTTCTGTATAAAGATTGACACTTTTAAAAATTGTCATTTTATTCGTAAAATAATTATGTTAAAGATTGACACTTTTATTCATATAGATTGACACTTTTCTGTATAATGATTGGCACTTTGGGCCCGGCCGTACGGTGCCTCCGGCTGACACAAGTTTTTGTCTTGTTCGTACTGCCAAATTTCAGAAATTGGCCCTCCTAATTTATTTTTTTCTGAGGGGGGCCTCCCATTTTTTGTTTTATTATATATTCTTGTCCTTTTCCAATTCTCTATCCCGATATTTTACGAGTCAGATTTTCTTTTGCATAGTTTTTTTCTATTTTAATAATAAATCCTAACTAAAACTTAAAGCTTTACAAAGTCGGTATACATGTTTACTTCAAATATCTTTTTAACCATGTTTATTAGTGGCTATTTAATAATGAAAAACAATAAATAAACTTATGTTTTTAACCATGTTTATTATTATTATTATTATTATTATTATTATTATTATTATTATTATTATTATTATTATTATTATTATGTACTTAATAATGAAAAACATTAAATAAAACAGTAAAGAGCACAAATTTTTCGTGATATAGTTCGATGATATAATACCTATGTCTGAGGGATAAATTTTGAAAAATAGTTCACTATTACGATTATTTTCAAGAACTTGGTATACAAAAAGGATATCACCCCTTTTACAGCCTCATTTTCCAACTTACCTCTATAAGGAAACACAAACTCTAAAATTTTTGTTTCCAAACATATCTAATTAATATATTCTAGAAAAGAATATATTATTCAATATCTTCATAATTATTTTAAGATATATATAAGATAATAACACAGCAGATCACAAGCTTTTTGCTACGTAAATATGCCTACAGGCTACAGCAAATTCAAAATATGCATACACTTTCTTTCTTTTTTTTCTTCTACTTTTTTTTTTTTTTTTTTTTTGTAGGGCAAAATATTGCACACTTTATGCAATAACACAAATAATATTATATGTCCTATACTCAACCCCAGTGGCGGAGCCAGGATTTCGAATTTGGGGGTGCAAAAAAATTATATTGTACATGTTATACTTGTTGATGGTGTTGTGCAGCGGCGGTAGCACAATTGCATATATTTGGGTCCTTATTTTAATTTGCAATAGAAATAAAGTTAAAATTTGAATCCTACTCTAATTTGTTAGAGAAAAAATTAAAAAAATCAAAACAAACTAAGTAAAAAATAGGGCATTGTTTTTATTTGCAATACTAAAGAAAGAATTGGGTCCTTATTTTAATTTGCAATAAAAAAATAAGTTAAAAATTAAACCATACTCTAATTTGTTAAAGAAAAATAATTAAAAAATAAAAACAAACTAATAAAAAGTATGGCATTTGTTTCTATTTGCAATACTAAAAAGGAAAAAAAATAAAATAATTGGCCCTTATTTTAATTTGCAATAAACATAAGTTAAAAGTTGAATCCTACTCTAATTTGTTAGAGAAAAATAATTAAAAAAGTCAAACAAACTAAGTAAAAAATAGGGCAATTATTTCTATTTGCAATACTAAAAAGAAAAAAAATAATTAAAAAATAAAACATACTAAGTAAAAAAATAGGGCAAGTATTTCTATTTGCAATACTAAAAAGAAAAAATGGGCCTATTAAGATTCGAATAACTGATCAAATGAGGTGATTTCCCAAGTCAATACCCACTACACTCGGTTCGGTTCCGTGAACCGAACCAAAAAGTTCGGTTAACCGAACCGAAAATAGGGGAAAATTAGGAACCAGGACCAGACCTCAAGTTTTATTTCGGGTACCCGGAACCGAACCAAAGTTATTCAGTTCGGTTCGGTTCGGTTCGGTTCGGTTCCGGTTACCCGAAATGGAATTGATTTTATTATAAAATCAACAAAGCAAAATTCATCCATTTAAAATGCAACATTCATCTATCTATCACCATCAAAGTTCAATATTAAACAAGATAGTTGCTGGGGGGGGGTCGAGCGCGGTGGGGGTTGGCGGCGGTAGGGTGGGCGGTGGGGTTCAATGGCGATGGGGTGTGGTGGGGGTGGCGATGGAGTCGCTGACTAACTATACTCTGGTCTAGAGAGGAAGTAGGGAGTTAGGGTTATGTATAGAGAATTTGGGATTTAGGGGGGAAAAATAATAAAAATAAAATTAGTATTAAATTTTCGGTTCTCCGGTTGGATCCGAAGACCGAAAACTCTAAAACCTAGGAGTCGGGACCAGTCCAAATACCCAAAATTCCAATTCTCGGGTACCCGGAACCGGTTCGGTTCCAGTAACCGAAAACCGGGAACCATTTAGACAGTCCTACACTGCACCAAGCAAATATTATGGATCTCTAGGTAGATGTATAAGTACTGTTTTGAAAAAATATTTGGTTACCACCTGGCTCCTCCACCTGCTCAACCCTAATATTCTAGTAATTATTAACTCTAAGAAATCAAATTGGAATTAATTAATTAAACTAAAAATAATTGAAACTGTACGCGTAAGCGTAACCCCATAGAGACCAACTCCGGTTTTCGATCATGATATTTTATTCACATACCCTTTTTTTTTTTGACAGAAACTTATGTCAGCCGGAGGCACCGTGGGGTCGGGCCCAAAGTGTCAATCTTTATACAGAAAAGTGTCAATCTATATGATAAAAGTGTCAATCTTTAACATAATTATTTACGAATAAAATGACAATTTTTAAAAGTGTCATCTTTATATAGAAAAGTGGCAATCTATAGAATAAAAGTGTCATTGTTTTAGCCCGGCCGCACGGTGCCTCCGGCTGACCCAAGTGTGTCCCTTTTTTTTTATAATTCTCACCAAATGTTAGGATGCACTTGAATATTCTGAAAGTATATCATTATATAAATTAAATAGGGATACACTTGCATCATCCCGGACTCACATTGAGATCCATTGAATATTTTATAAGACTTTTTTATTGGGTAATTCTAAACACAACCCCCACTTTACTACTTCCACAGCCCCTACTATTAAAAATATTAAAAATAATAATAGATGTACAATCTTAACCTCCAATTAGTTTTCTAATTCATCTCTGTTTGCTCGGCCAGTCTACATCTATCGAAGAATTTATAACCCATCTTCCCAAGTGATGCAGACGAATTATAGCAAATCAAAGTTTACACTTATTCCACATTAAAGGTATATGACCACCTTGAATAATTTCAAATTCTCATCATACGTTAGTTAATGATGAGTAATGATTTCCTCTTCGACGAGGGCTTTCTCGAAATCGGTGACTACGTCGGTGAGGAGGTTTACTCACGCAATTCCGCCGCTGCAGTGACTTGGAAGGCATCAATAAGAAAAAAGTATTCTAAGCACCTAGTATTAATTAAGATAATCGGACCCTTCATTTTTTTGAAGATTTTAAAAGATTCAATTATAGGATTGAGCGGAGGCTGAGAAAAATGATAGGTGAGATATGAATCTGGAGAAAATTTGGAATCCATTAGTGATGTTGTGTCTGTTCATCAAGACTTGAAAAAGGAAAAAAAGAAAGAATTGAGGTAGAGATGATGACGACCACTAAGAACAAGTGCATGTTTTTTTTTTGGGGGGGGGGGGGGGGGGGGTGGGGGGGGGGGGGGGGGGGGGGGGGGGGGGGGGGGGGGGGGGGGGGGGGATGCAGCCTATGCTCATGAAATCATCTAATTTTTTTTGGAAATTTTAATTTCGGGGCTGTGGTTAAGATTGTAAATCTATTATTATTATTTCAAAATAATGGGGGGCTGTGGACAGTAAAATGGGGGTTGTGTTTAGAATTATCATTTCTTATTTTGGGTTGTGGGCCAAGTGAACTAATTGAGCCAAGTAACTTATTTTGCTTTCAAAGTTTGGCCGCACTATTCAGCCGGACTGATGCAAGTCTTTATCAACTAAATATCATTTGAACTATATCTTTGCTTCATTTTCATAAATTAAAATATTATCAATAGCCAGTTCCAACATAATATCTAAATCACTTATACGTATATAGACCTAATTCCTAATGGTCGCCACCAACAATGGCTGCACGGTCACTAACATAATTAAAAATAAGAAACTAAATTAAGAAAATCACTAAAACCTTTTGTCAAGAAAATTAATTGATCGAGAATAGATTTAAAAAAAAACACACACACACACACAAGAAAAACATACGAGATAATATTAGAGTCCTAACCCTAAAAGGGGTTTCCCTCTAATTAGGATTTCTATACTAATTAGGATTCTGTCAAAATACCCGCGCTAAAACACCCTTCATGAAAATTTGGGGGAGGACGTGGCCGTCCTGCGACCCCTCGCCAACTCACTGACGAGTTGGATTGTTGATTTTAAGGCTTGTGCTCCATATATAACTCAACGCTCTTAACTATATACGGTCAAATTTAACATGAAAATGTTATAGGTAGAAGATATTTCTAACTGTATAGATTAAGATTAAGTCCGAAATTTGTCACTACCACACTAGGATTAAGATCAATCGGAGATATATATATTGACAACAATCACCTATAACATACTACTAATGTGCTCATTGAAAGACACTATCACGTAGTAATTTGGTAATAAGTAAAATTATGAGAAACATATATGGATTAGAATCCGACATGAAAGGTTATAACAATGCCAAACTTGTCTGAAGAAAAAGATACACGGTTTTAACACTAAAGAGGCAGAGGCCCCCTTCAACTACCAATGTTTTTTTTTTTCATTTGTCCATTTTCCGACAAAGACGATACAAACTCTCTCTCACACACACACACGTACACACGCGCTGAAAGAAAACCCTATGTATATCTCTACTCATTGTGATTAAATAATTTATTTTCACTTTATATAATTAGTACAAAAATCCAACAAAAATATA